>JAAGKR010004033.1:18984-66480 GCA_011419295.1 Clarias macrocephalus | reverse complement strand
GTCAAATTTTTCCTTTTGTGCCTTCTTTTGCAACTTTGTTTCGTTTCCCTTTATCCCATTATATGCTGGTACCCATAAAAGGTCCCACAATTTGAATTCTATATATATAGTGTAAGAGGGTTTTGAAAAAGTTCTTTCTACTGTCAGAAAGATTTTCATTTGAACTGGTTGGTGATAAACTTGAACCTGAACAAACGACTGCCCTCCGTGGCCTTGTGTCTTTTATCCCCAGTGTTACTAAAAGTATTGTTCCCTAGTGTAAGCTTATCGTTGCTCATTGATACTTTTTGCCATATTAATATAGAGTAAAAATCTGGAAGAAAAGAAATCCACCCTAACTTGAGTGAAGGTGTTGATGCATTTGTCTAGATCTGAACCCATCCATTCATCTAGGAACCTCTATCGTCCACCTGGGGACCGTGGAGGGCAATAATGACCATTTTATTTATTAGCATTTTGTACAATCGTGGTAGGACATCTGGTCAACATTTACAAACACACACTACGGGCAATTTGGGAACAGGAATTAGCCTAACCTGCATGTCCTGTGACTGTGGGAGAAAACCAAAGAAGCCAGATGGCGACCATAGAGACCATGCAAACTCCATGCAAACAAACCTGATGCCTTTATAATATGTGAATTAAAATGAAACTCTCTCTTTGTTCTTTCTTTCTACTGATTCGAAGTCTGCTATGACACCTGACAGTATCCATGACTATATTGTTGGCCATGGTACTACTATTGGATTGATTTTTTACACTTGCTGCTTATTCAAAAACCATATTCATATTGATCTCATTGATGATGATCACTTGGCTCTTGAGAGACCTTCGACACTGATGTGAAAAGCATGAACAGCTGGCCCAATGGCTGCCAAGTCATCTGGCATGTTGGGGCTTGCTGTTGATTGGAGCATGAAACCAGGATTAATTGTATTCTGAATTCGTTTGGCTGGTTGAAGGGTCGTTATGGTCCTTATTGATCCTGTGTAAGGAGTAATCAAAAGCAATTCAAATAGCATTTATATACATACATGTATCTCTTATCTATCACATACCCAGTTTTTTTTTCTTTTCAGTTCTTGATTACAGCTAATCCTGATTTTTCTTCTCTTAGTCTTTATCTGTCATCATGTTGCCACATTGCCCATATTTGCCATGTCCACATTTACAGTTAAAGGGTTTTTTTTTCCTGAAAAACTTCTGTCAACTAAGTTACTAACAGAGCGCTGGAACAAAAAAAATAAATAAATAAAAATTGTCCCAATGCCAAATGACCAGCATCAAAGAATCTCATTATTTTCTTTAGCATATATTTCAACCACAATATGGTGAGTGTTTTTTTTTTTTATTGTTTTATTTCATTAATAATAGGTTATTGTCAAGTGGTTAGCACTGTCGCCTTCCACCTCCAGGGAATTGAAACTGGCCAGGTTCAATTCCCACCTCTGTGTGCATGGAGTATGCATGTTCTCACAATTCAAAGACATACTGATTAGGCTAATTGGCATTTCCAAATGGCCTGTTATGTGTGAATGAATGTGCGTGAGTATATGTATGTGTGCCCTGTGATGAATTCGAAGTCTCCTGGGATAGGCTCCAGGCCCACCATGACACTGTACACAGGATAAAGCGGTATAGAGACGATAAGTGAGTGAGCTAATTGCTATTAAGTATATTAATTGACCGTCAACAATGTTAACTACACTATGGTTTACAGATTCTTTATGATTTTAATTCAATTATATGTTCAAATATGTTGTTAAACTGTTCATCAAAATGGAAAGTGGTCAGCCAGATTCTACCACTGACATTTTGGGTCAAAATAAGGAAATTGTCAAATATGTTACTCAGTAATGTACATAATCAGTCAGATATGTTACACCAAAGGAAGTTACTAACTTGAACCACTCCTTATTCTATTGAGAAAGAAAAGTGTTTTTGTAGCTACTCCTGTCAAGGGGTCGCCACAGAAGGCCATCCGATGCATACTGTACTTCTTTCCTTCCTGATGCAACCCTGCCATTATCTGGGCTTGGGACTGGCACTGGGGTTTGGTGGCCGGGGTTTGTGCATTGGGTGAGAATTTAACCATCCGTATGACCGGTGAGAAACCTACTGTACCAATGAGCCGCCCGTGCCCCAAAATGATTTTGTACACTTCTGTGAAATATACCCTAAATCATAGAATGGCTCATATGTTAATCTCCCATGTATCTTTGCCCTTTATTTTGCAGATATTGGACGGTAAGCAATCAGTCTGTTATTTAACTTTCTGTAAAATCATTTCCTGTTTCGAATGTTGGTACAATAACTGTTTAACAGGCTTTAGAAGTTCTTCATTCTCCACTATTGGAACTCCGTTTCTTTGTACCCACTTTAACTAATATTGTATAAGTTTTAACAAAAATTTGTGTCACCATTTTTGCTTTCCCTTTATATCACAGTTGGTTATGACTGGATATCGATATGCTCTTTTGGTCCCATTCATCCTTTTTATCATTCCCTATTAAACCATGTTCTGTGTCTTTTCCTATTACACCTCAAAATATCCTCCAAAGTGTTTATTTGCATTTTCTTTATTCTTCTACTTACTTTAGCCTGACACCTTTTACCTAAAATCTGAAAAATCTGATTGCCTTTTAATAATTTAAAAAGCTTTATTTTGAGACTGAAGTGCTTTATCTTCTTGGCACAGTGTACTTTGTTTGCCACCTCTAGGATAGCTCCAAAAACAAGGCAATTTAACTAATTTATATTTTTCTCATATTTATTGAACTGTAATTTACTGAAATTTATCCCATTTTGCAAGATTAAATGAAATTGCTCCAACTCTCCATACCATATTTTAGATCTACCATAATCTGTCTTCATTAGTATAGGATAGTGATCACTTCTTTTCTTTTATAACTTTGCATGTACAAGCAGTAGACCAAATGATCAGATACAAAGGTGAGATTAGTAGTGATCAAAAGGTGAGATTTGATTCTATGCTTGTTCCAGTATTGATTCTTGTACCACTTCGATCATCGAGGCACACTAGATTTTACTCTCTGGCTCAAACTCCATTTCATCTCCAATTTATAATGTCCATGTCAGTGGCGGCCGGTCAATACAGGGCGCAGGGGCGCCGCCCCCCTTAAAGTTAGGCAGAGAAGAATGCTCCTTTAACATGTAATTATTTAACATAATAATTATTTATTTTAATAATGAAATAAAATCATTTAGGCACAATATTCCTCTGCATTTCTTAATATAATTTATTTGCAATTTAAAAAAATCTAAACTGTATTACGTTCATTTGTGTTCGTGTACGCGGGGCGCCGGACAAACGAGTGTCTATGTAGACTGGTACGTTTTTGAAAAGCATGTAACCTGAGGCTGAGCTCTGATTGGATTTTGTCAAACCATCCTTCGGGCGCAGCTCTGTGCGCCCTGAACCCTGCCACTTTTATTCTTAGCAAATCAATATTGTTTTTAAATATTTGGCCTTATGTGATTGGACCATTTTCAACGAGTCTTTTCCAGCACTTCTTATGGCAAGCGCAGCTGGCTGCTGTGAGTCATGTGAGTAATGCCTTTATTTTATGCTAGTAGTAATGATGCTTAATCACCTGATAAATGGCTATTTACAGGCGAGCATTAAAAGTTTAATTTCAATTTTGTTTGCGCCCCCCCCAAAAAAAGTTTTTGCACCAGCCGCCACTGGTCCATGTACTGCATGAATTAAAATCTCCACACCATATGACATATAAATAAATATAATCATTTTATAATAAATAAACAATAATTTCCTCTAGTATCTCTAAAGAGAGCTTCTTACATTACAGAATATATTATCGAAAATAAACTTAATAGTTCCCTCTTTTTGGTCCAGACCTCAATTGCTATACAGTATACTCTAACATGGTTCTTTTCTCTGTATCGCATTCCTTGTTTTAAAAATATTATACATCCTCCTTCACTTCCTTTTTCTTTATCTCTGTGGGTACCGTCATAACCTTTAATAACAAAATCTAACACTGGCTTTAGTTTCCTGAGCACATGTAACATCTTGTTTCCATATTAGATTTTTAATGAACCCTTTAAATTATTATCCATTCTCTATTAAATCTTTGTTCCTTTTGGTTAACTTTGTTAGTACATTTGATTAACTTAGTTTTAATAGTCCCCTCGCTTTTTAAGTCATTTAAGTAACAGCACTTACGTGCTGCTGACTGCTTTCACTTCCTGAATTTCCACTGCTTTTTTATAACTTCGCAACCTCAGTATGTCACCCTATGTTGACCACCACAGTTATAGCATTTTTCTTCAGCTTTAAGTTCATCACCACATTTGAATTGCATGATGCATTTGCTTTTCTTTGCCAACTTTCACTATACACCAAGCGTACATAACGGTCACTCATTCATTGTTTATCTATACTGCTTATCCTGTACAGGGTCTCAGGAGGCCTGGAGACTATCCCAGGGGACTTGGCAGGTTGCTAATCTATTGCAGGGTAAAAGCACACACAATCACACACTATGAGCAGAAAACCTTTGGATTTTGGGAGGAGACTAGACTACCTGGAGGAAATCCACCAAGAATGGAAAGAACATGCAAACTCCACACACACAGGATACAAACCCTCAACCCTGGAGTTGTGAGGCCACAATGCTAACCACTATGCCACCATGCAACACTATCCATAACATTAAAATGCAAAACATTAAGCATTAAACATTGTGTGGGTTGCCCTTATGCTTCCGGAGAGGCACTGGCTCCTTGTGGAACGACTCCACAAGATCTCTGGGGTGTGTGCTGTGGTGTCTGACACCGGGACGATAACAGTGGGTACTGGGTACTGAATACCTGCCTGCCTGCTTCATTCAGAGCTTGGATGTTTTGGAGAGAGACGCTGCTTTTTTTTCCGAGCTCCGCCAGATTGACTAATTTTTCAACTTTTTCGTCCTCTTACGAAGAGTGAACATATAACAGATAGGTATTTTATAGTATTTCATAATATACTCACTCGAAACGCCTGTTATATCGCTAAGTTTTAATTGTTTTGCAGCACGCCACTTCTAGCCGGCGATCCCATTAGCATCGCTAGCCAGTTAGCCAGGTGTTCCGGGAAATTCAGTGTCCCTAGGTTTCCCCGGTCGCGCGCACTACACGCGCGCCGATGCAATCATGACGTCACTCACCACTTAGCGCGGAGAGGGCGAACCATCTGACTGGCGGTAAATCATACCTTAGATTCCAGTCATAATAGCCACATTACAACTCACCGTACTGATAGACGCGCACACATAGCTTGACCTATAGAAACTGTGTCTGTTCCCTGAATAGTGAGAAAAAAATATATATTTGTTAAATTCTCCCAAAACAATCTGATAACCATAAAACCAGAAAAGGCCAAATATGTAATCGAAATCTACCTCTAAAGTTTGGACTTATTAACATCAGATCCTTTCCATCTAAAGCACTCATTGTTAATGAACTGATCTCAGATTATTGCCTTGGTGCACTCTGCCTCACCGAAACCTGGCTTAAACCAAATGACTACTTTGGTCTGAATGAGTCTACTCCTTCAGGATATTTCTATAAGCACGAGCCCCGTCTAACTGGTCGCGGTGGTGGTGTCGCCACTATGATCTATCTACAATGATGTACTCACTGTTACCTTGAAAACAAGGCCCAAGTTTAACTCGTTTGAAGTGCTTATCAGTAATGTTGCACTCAGAGAAATGAACGACTTGCTATATTTTACAATGGCCACCGTGTACCGTGGGGTACACCGTGGGGCCATATGTCGATTTTCTCAAAGAGTTTGGACATCTGCTATCAGACCTATTGGTTAACTCTGACAAAGTGTTGATAGTAGGCGACTATAACATTCATGTAGATGATGCTAACGACGCTTTAGCACTCGCTTTTATGGATTTACTACATTACTTTGGGGTTAAACAAAATATAAATGGAGCAACTCACCGCTTTAATCATATGCTAGATTTAATTATATCCCATGGTATAGATGTCTTATACATATAGACATTCTACCTCAAAGTGATGATATCACAGATATACTCTACCTGTAGAACAGATTAGCTGTATCTCCCCACGTTATCGATTTGTTAGAAATTTGAATCCGACTACTAAAGACAGATTCACAAGTAAATGCAGACGATCTAGATGAAGTGACTAGCAGCATGGGCACTATTTTCACTAGTACATTAGACACTGTTACTCCCATCAGATTAAAAAAAGTCAGAAATAAAACACTTGCACCATGGTACAACAGTCATACTCGCACCCTAAAGAGAGCAACCCGTAACCTCGAGCGAAAATGGAGAAAAACTAAATTAGAAGTTTTTAGAATCGCGTATAAAGATAGTATGTGCAGCTATAGACAGGCTCTAAAATCTGCTAGGACCGAGCATCTGAGCCAACTGATAGCAAGAAACCAAAACAATCCCAGGTCCTTATTTAGTACAGTGGCTAGCCTAACAAAACCTAAGATGCCTGCAGAGACTATCCCATCACAGTTAAGAAGTGAAGACTTTATGGATTTCTTAAATGAAAAAATCGCTAGTATCAGGAAGAAAATAATGGAAGTTCAACCTCTAACAGCATCTCATGATCCAGTCTAGTCTAAAGCATCACATTTACTGTAGACTTTCTGTGCTTTACAGGTATAGGACGGGAAGAGCTGTATAAACTTATCACCTAGTCTAAATTCACAATGTGGTTGTTAGATCCAATCCCAACCAGTTTTTTAAAAGAAGTGATGCATACCGTTGGAGAGCCGCTTCTAAACATTATTAACTCCTCATTATATCTAGGTCATGTCCCGAAACCTTTTAAGTTGGCAGTTATTAAGCCTCTTCTTAAAAAATCTAATTTAGGCCCGAATGAAATTAATTAGACTGATTTCAAACCTTCCATTTATATCAAAAATATTAGAAAAGGTAGTATCAGCTCAACTATGCACATTCTTGCAGGAAAACAACTTCCTCAAAGAAAAAAGGCTGCATCTCAATACTTGTCTTACTTGATCTTAGTGCTGCATTTGACATTATAGATCATAATATTCTCATAGATCGGTTGCAAAATCACGTAGGTATTCAGGGACAGGCTTTAAAATACTTTAGATCATACCTGTCTGGTCGATACCATTTTGTAGATCTAAAGGGAGAACCGTCTGGTGTAATGCCAGTGAAATATGGGGGTCCCACAAGGGTCAGTTTTAGGACCTCTGCTGTTCTCAGTATACATGTTTTTCTTGGGTAACATCATTAGAAGACATGGGATTAGTTTACATTGTTATGTTGATGATACCCATTTATATATCTCAACTAAACCAGACGAAATACCTAGGTTGTCTAGACTAACTGAATGTGTCCAGGACATAAAAGACTGGATGACCAAACTTTCTTTTACTAAATTCAGATAATAGAGATATTACTTATTGGTCCAAAAAACAGTACACAACAGTTCTCACAATTCAGCCTTCCATGGGTGCTCAGTCAGGTTGAGGTCTGAAGAATTTGGAGGCTGGATCCTGTATATATCTTTGTTTCGCTTTGATTTTGTTCCGTTTCTGGATTGCACGTTATCAATAACCTTCTGACTTTCTAAAAACTGACCATTTCCACATGACTTAGCTTCTTTTTTAGTTCCCGAAACAATACTAAGGCTAATACAGTACGTTCATTTTAATTTCTACCTTAAACTTGTCCATTGCAACTTGTTTACAAATAACCCTCTTATCTTCAGCTGTACTATATTCCTCTAAGCACCAGTTTCCACCCCTGGTATAACAAATTAATTAGTTTTCTGTGTCCTCTTCCTCTGTCTAGCGGAGTTAGAATCTTCAAGTGGACTTCAGAATTCATGCCATCCTTATTCTTTTCCACCTCAATTGCCATTCTGATTCCGTCACAAATCAGTTTATGCCAACCACCAAATCAAAAATTCACAATGTTTGAATGCAGCACCGACTATTCCACATTGCAGCCTCTATCTCTCCCCTAAGGATGGATGGACAGATACCAAAATATTGATACTTCCCATCCTGATGTTTTGATAATCGGTCTATTTAAAATATATATTAGGAACTGTTTTTAGGGGTGTCATTTGTGTTTAGGAGAGATATTACATGAAAGGGAATTTCCTGAACCTGGTTTTCTACCACCCTCCCACTGCATGTAAAGAGCTGTATTCGAACAAACATAAGTATAGGAAATTCCAGCTAAACTTTACGTTTGCCAGATATATTAGTCAGAGTGCTTGGAAGTTATGAGGGCTTGAGTTGGGCTAAATAAAAAGTGTGGCCAATAAAATAATATTAACAGGAAAGTGACTGGGTAATTTCCTAATGGATGTCAGGGTTTTGGAAGTGTTTTTTTTTTTTTTTTTTTTTTAACAACCGATCAATGTTGAGATAAAAGATCAATAGGGAAGAGCAGAGTTGTGCAAATGGAAAACAAGGAAAAGCTTCTGCATATTATCCTTGCAAGCTCCACAACATCATCTCCTTGCTACTCATCAGACTGACTCTTCCTTCTCTTTCCTCCATGACTGCTGATGACTTTGCTACCTTTATGAAGAAGACTTAAAAAATTTGAACCTTCACATGCACCCCAAGCAATGGAATACAATTTCAAGACCTTCTTTTGTCTTCACTAGCATATTTTTCCAACTTGACAATAGAAGAGATCCATCTTGTCATCTCATCCTCTAATCCCACCACCTGTCCATCGGATCCAATCCCTTCCACAATGCTCCAGGCTATCTCACAAGACCTTCTTCCCTTCCTCAAAACTCTCACTCAACCTTTCCATATCATCTGGACATTTTCCTGCTACATTTAAGAAGACAAGTGTTACTGCCACCCTCAGAAAAACAAATATCAAATATCACACAGTACTACTTTTCTTTCTAAAATTCTCAAATCAGCCTTGGAAGTTGAGGCACAGCATGGCTGAGACATTTGCTCCCTGCTGACTCTCCACCAGTGTCCCAACAGGGCTGAGTACTTGGTCTTCTTCTGTTTTCCTATCTCTTGGTAAGGTCATATCCTCACATGCCTTTTCATATCATTGTTATGTGGATGAGACTCAACTAATTCTCCTTTTCCTGCTTTAAATACTTATGTTTCCACTCAAATCTCAGTATCTTCCAAGGCAGCTTACAAACCAAAACTTAATCTCAGCAAAACTGAACAGCTGTTTGTCCCAGGTAATTCATCCCCCTCAGGATCTCCCAGCACAATTCACAAATTACACCTTCAGTCACTGCCTGCAACCGTGGTGTAACCCGGACAATCAAACTGTTATATTGCTAACCTTACACACTCTTGTCAATTTCTTCTGTACATCAGAAAGATTTATGAATTTTTCATCCAAGACACTCAGGTGCTTGTTTAATGGATTACTGCAACTCATTCCTGGCAGGTGTGCCATTCAACCCCTGCAGCTGAGCCACACCAGCCCACTAGTCTCCTCCCTCCACTGGCTTCCTGTAGCTGCTCACATCAGATTTTAAATTCTGACACTTGCGTACAAAGCCAAAGTGGCCAGCATCCACTTACCTCTAAGCACTTTTCACAACCTGCGCTGGACCATGTTCCCTCTGATGGGATCGAGGTAATTATGCATCTAGACTCTATTCTGTTCTGGCACTCAGGTGGTGTAATGAACTTCATTTAGGTAGCCATACAGCTATCAGGGTATCTGGGTTAATCTTCTAAAATTAAAAAACAAAATAAGCTTTCCAACAGTGTGACTATTGAGAGTATTTATTTTAGAATTTAATTGTATGTAATATTTATATAGATATATACATTAATATTTATGTATATTTATATGCCTTTAATTACTGTGCAACATTTGCAAACAATGTGTAAAAATATTTTAATATGGCTTCAATTATTATTATTATGTGTCAACATAATGTAAACATTTTCCTATTATAATGTCATTAAATAGGCTATGCATATTACCTATAGGCTATTGATAATAGGAGTTATGATTATTAAAGACTCCAAAAGGTTTCAAAATTATTTGGTTTATTTACAATATTATTTTGTAACATCAAGTATGTAGTATACATTTTTATCAACTTATCTGTTCATCATCATATTGTTTCATGTCAACTCTTCTGCTACAACCGGCACATTCAGATTAAAACAGTTTTTTTTTTTAAATGTTCTTATTAAAAATGAAAACAACATTGAGAACCTGATCTTTTATAATTTGTCATATTAATGCCAAAGCTTTAGCTAAATTTAGCATTTGCAGATTTTCAATATAGAAATCACAGATATTTCCTGCTTTCGTGTACACAAAAAGGACTTTTTAAAGTACTGGTTTTAATATCAGTATTACAATATTACAGTGCTCTTAGTATTACTTGGGATCAGATTGAAAAAATAAATTAGTGTTATCACACGTTCTTACTCTCCACCTCCTCTCAGTTCAAAGTCTACTTTATTTCCACCCCCATTTGATGTATAAAGTACAGTGCCTTGCAAAAGTATTCATACCCCTTGAACTTTTCCGCATTCTGTCACATTACGACCACAAACATAAATGTACTTTATTGGAATTTCATGTGATAGACCAACACAAAGTGACGCATAGTTATGAAGTGGAAAGAACAACCTTAATGATCCCAACCAATCTGGATTGAAAGTGGCACATTCCACAGAGACTGCCCTTCTGTCAGTCACTGAGAAGCTCAATGCTGCTAGATCAACTAAACTATCATTTGTCCTCGTCCTCCTGGACCTGTCGGCTGCATTTGACACAGTGAATCACAAGCTTGTGTTATCTATTCTTACAAGCCATGGAATCTGTGAAACAGCGTGGCAATGGTTTGCTTCCTACCTAGAAGATAGGTCATCAGCCCTACGCAGACTTTCTATTGGTGTCCCTCAGGGCTCAGTACTTCTGTTCTCCCTTTATACCCAATTCTCTTGGTAAGGTCATAACATCGCATGGATTTTCAGACCATTGTTATACAGATGACACCCAACTTATTCTCTCCTTTTCTCCCTCAGACACTCAGGTTTCCACCCTCAGCATGTCTGGCAGACATCTCATACTGGATGGCAGCTCATCAGCTGAAGCTCAATCTGAGGAAAACCGAACTGCTGTTCATCCCTGGCAATTCATCCCCAGGTCAAGACCTTGTGATCTCCCTGGACAACAATCAGATCACTCCTTCAGCCACTGCCTGCAATCTTGGGGTAACTGTGGACAAACATCTGTCATTTTCCCCAGACATTGCTAACCGTACTTGCTTTTATTGATTTCTTTTTTACAACATCATACAATGTATTTCTTCACAGGCTACTCAGGGGCTTGTTCAGTCCCTTGTTATTTCAGAACTGGACTACTGCAACTCACTCCTGGCAGGTCTGCCTCTGTCGACTATTTGTACTCTGCAGCTGATCCAGAATGCAGTGGCACTTCTCATTTTCAACCTTCCCAAGTTCTCCCACACTACCCCACTTCTCCGCTCCCTGCACTGGCTTCCTATAGCTGCCCGCATCAAATTCAAAACCCTGATGCTCACCTACAAAGCTATAAATGGCCAGAACCCTCTTACCACTCTGCACTAATCACACTAATCACTGCACCTCGTTCCACCATCTCTCAGGGATCGAGGAAGACATTCATCCAGACTCTTTTCTGTTCTGGCACCTAGGTGGTGGAACAAACTTCCTCTAGATGTCTGTACAGCTGCATCTTTGACAATCTTTAAACAAGATGTATCTGTTTCTTCAATACTTGGACTAATCCCCCAGTCCCACACACCTCCCCCCTCCAAAGAAATTAAAATTCCCAACTGTGTTTGACTGATGGCACTTCGTTAGTAACCCCGTGTAAGTATCTATCCAGTGACAAAAACTTCAAAGCACTTTTTGTAAGTCGCTCTGGATAAGAGCGTCTGTCAAATGCCTAAATGTAAATTCAAATGTAAAATTTTTGCAAGTAAAAATCTGAAAAGTGTGGCATGCATTTGTATTTAGCCCCTTTACTCTGATACTCCTAACTAAAATCCAGTGGAACCAATTGGCTTCAGAAGTCACCTAATTATTAAATAGAGTCCATCGGTGTGTAATTTATTCTCAGTATAAATACAGCTGTTCTGTGAAGCCTTCAAAGGTTTGTTAGAGAAAATTAGTGAACAAACAGCATCATGAAGCCCAAGGAACACAACAAAACAGGTCAGGGATAAAGTTGTGGAGTTTAAAGCAGGGTTAAGTTATAAAAAATATCCCAAGCCTTGAACATCTCACAGACCACTGTTCAATCCATCATATGAAAATGGAAAGCTACCAAGACATGGCCATCCACCTAAACTGACAGGATGGGCTAGGAGAGCATTAGGGCAGCAGAAATCAAACACAGGTGGCAGAATCTGTCCACAGGACAATTATTAGTCATGTACTCCACAAATCTAGCCTTTATGGAGGAGTGGCAAGAAGAAAGCCATTGTTTAGATAAATCCACATGGCTTGTTGCGAACTGCAAGCCAGAGAGAGAGAGAGTTAATTTTTTTCTTTATTTTGAATCTCAAAAAGAAAAATTTTAAGATTTTGTCAGGCTGCATTTTTGCTCGCAGATTATATCATTATGTTGAATTCACACAGTGGCGTTGCGTTGATGCTTGCACTTACACTAAGGGTGTGTTTAAAAAACCCTTCCCTGAACTTGCATCATGGCTAGATCGTTTTCCTCTGTAAAAAAAAAAAAAAAAAAAACATATTTCACAGCATTTGTTTTCTGCCCTTGCGGACCTGAAAGTTGGTTCTTTTTTCTTTGGTAGTTCTTTTTTTTTTATCTCATTGTCTTGGGAACATATTGGGTGGACTGTGTGCAACCATAAGCATGAAATATTGCTACATGAGGAAGTGAAGACATTTTTAATTTTAAATACTTTATTTATGTAGTGAGGGTGTGAGAGTGTCAAGAACCTTTCAAGAACTAATAAGTGCAATCAAAGAAATTACTAGTACATAGTAAGTATGAGTTCATATAAGTTCACTTATAGTATACTTCACAGTACAGTTGCAGTAAAAAATAAGGCCTAAATGTGAACTACTTGTGTACCACAAAGTTACTACTTTTTATTCTTTGTAATGTATTTTACATTCATATTCAGGCATTTACATTCAGCAGATGCTTTTATCAGAGCGACTTACATACAGTAAGTGCATTGGAATTTCCATCATTAAATAGACCCTTACACTGGTTCACTGGGTTACTAATTAGAAATACCTTCAGTCAAAACACTGTTACTTAAAGATTCATTACTTAAAGATTGCCAGTGACTCGGCTGAATGGACATCTAGAGGAAGTTCATTCCACCACCTAGGATCCAGGACAGAAAACAACCTAGATGCATGTCTTCCTCAATCCCTGAGATTACCTGAAACTCTGCCTGTTCCCTGAGCTTTGTAAAATTATTCAGTAGCAGTAACTACATGAATTTTAAATGCAAGCATCTTGTCAACAGCATTGTTGACATGTACTGTATCATGTTACTGTATATAGTATACACAGCTATCTGTATTTCACAATGTTTTTGGATGCCTTTGTTTTTCTAGTAGAGTTTATGCAAAGCATACACAGTGGGTACACAATAGGCATTTTTGTCAAGGAAAGCTTTTTTTAAAACCATCAAAGCCAAAATTTTTATATTAGTGTTAAAAGTTACAGTACTTGCAATGTTTTTTTTTTTTTTTTTTTACCTCAATATGATAAAAATCAGCCCACTGGGAGAAATGACTCAGCTTTTCAGTGTAATTTCCTAGACTCTCATAATTGGTAGGTCTACAATAAAAATTCCTGAGCCTCACTCATTTCTCATATTTAGCTTGAAAAGAACCAGATGTTATTGCATTTTATTGTGGTCTCGAGGCATAGTTCTCCAGGCTTCCTGAAGGAATTTTTTTGGCTCTCATTTTCAGTCCACTCCCTATATTGGACCAGTTTCAGAGGAATGTCTTTTGTTTGTTAAGCCACACACTGACCTACGAAATCATTCAAGTGATAAAATACTATTTAACTTAAGCCATGAACCCCTGAGAAACAGGTGCAGATGATGACAGATGATCAAGCCGGTGATTAGTATACTGGTGATGCTGAATGCTGACAAGAGGGCAAATGAGGTTGCTTCTGAGGCTGTAACACGAATAACCAATCTTTAGTCCCTTTAGCATGGCATAGGAAATCATTTGTTCCCATTTCTTTAATTTAATCTACAAAATTGAATGTAATTTTCTTTTATTTAATATGAAGAAATTAGTGGTGGCTAATGACTTCTGTGAGTACATGGTGATCTTGATTTTTATGGAATCAGTGCATTCGGACATGAATTCTTTAAATTGCAGTAAGATTATGGGAAGAGGTGCATGGCTAAATGAACAAAAGATAAACTGCAGCCAATAAAAATAAAAGATTTGACATAATAAAAAATTGACAGAGACAGAAAAGGAACTGAATTTGCAGAGAAGGTGTATTTTTTTCTTCTCTTACTTCACAATATGAAGGTACAGTAGATGAGGCTAGATTCAATCTATCCAAATATAGGATATGTGGACAAAATATAATACAGTTGCAATGAAAATGATTCAACTCAGATTGAAAATTAGTTTTTTGGACAAAATAACTAATTTGCAGATTGCAATAAATCAATGAAACAAGAGCAATTTATATTACAACTAATATTACAAGTGGATTCTACAAAGTCATCACAAAATGCTACTTTTAATGAAAAGTAGCATTTTTCATCAAAAATGCAACAGTAACAAAATTATTCAACCCCTTGATGAGAAACAGTTTTATTACTTATTAGAGCCCCCTTTTCAGAACAGAAGAGTCTAGATGCATGTCTTCCTCAATCCCAGAGAGATGGTGTGACCAACCAAGCAGTGCTAGAGGATCGGAGGGTTGTGGTGTGTGGTGTGATTAGAGCGGAGAGGTGGTTGGGTACTGGGCAGTTTTTAGCTTTGTAGGGAAGCATCAGGGTGATGAATTTGATGTGGGTAGTTACAGGAAGCCAGCACAAAGAGAGAGGAAGTGGGGTGGTGTTGGAGAACTGCATTCTGGATCAGCTGCAGAGTTAAAAGAGTGATCTGATTGTTGTCCAGGGAGATCACAAGGTCTTGACTGGGGATGAATCACCAGGGATGAACAACAGTTCAGTTTTACCGAGATTGAGTTTCAGCTGATGAGCTATCATCATAAGATGTCTGCCAGACATTCTGAGGTCCGGGTGAAAACCAGAGTGTCTGGAGGAAAGGAGAGAATAAGTTGAGTGTCATCTGCATAACAATGGTATGAAAAGCCGTGTGCAAATATGACCTGACCAAGAGACCGGGCATAAAGGGAAAACAGGAGAGGACCAAGTACTAATACCTGTGAGACACCAGTAGAGAGTCTGCGTGGGGCAGGATCCCCTCCATGTCACCTCATATGACCTATTTTCTAGGTAGGAAGGAAACCATTGCCATGCCACAGATTCCAAGGTTTGTGAGAAAGATGAGAGAATCTTATGGTTCACTGTGTCAAATGCAACTGAGAAGTACAAAAGAATGAGGACAGATGACAGTTTAGCTGATCTATGGATGCAGCATGGAGCTTCTCAGTGACTGACAGAAGGGCAGTCTCTGTGGAATGTGCCACTCTGAATCCAGATTGGTTGGGATCATTAGGTTGTTCTGAAGGAAACAAAGGGACATTTGGTTGTAAACAGTCCTTTAGAAAGAAAAGAGAATGATACCGGGCGATGTTTGAGCTGGATATCAGTACACCTTCAATATATGTAGCTAAGTTCTGTACATACAATTCAAACCTTAAGGATGTCTGAACCTACTCTTGATTAATTACCTGAGAATAAATTACTTTAGACCTACTTCAATCACATTACAATCATCAATATAGAGCAGCAAAAATTAGGTACACAATAAAAGAACCAAAATCTAGTTCAGAGTGAAACTCTGTCTGTAGGTCCTTTAAAGTCAGTCAAAGGTTTTCAACACTTGTCTCCTCAGAAATATGGTAGCAGCAGGTGATAGCTTCCTTTTTCTGCCACTTTCAGGTAGTGTAGCCCGTGTTCCTTTAATGTTGAACTTGCAAAATATGCTTCCTACCTTATTTCTAAGAGCATTTAGTATTTTAGTATATCCTTGTCCTTGGTTGTGCAAGGCCCTAATCTCTTCTCCAAACTTTATAAGCAGCTCTTTTGACTCAGTCAAACATCTCAATCAACAAATATCAAGAAAGTCCAGGTATTTGATGTGTTCTAAATCAAGTACACTAGAGGCATCTAATCAGTTGTATAAGGCGTGCTTGAGACAACACCTGATTTACGAATTTGTGCTCTAATGAGGGATTTTTATTCAGGGGGTTGAATAATTCTGAAACTGCAGTAATCATTAAAAGGGGCCATTTCTGTTGTTTAAGCTCAAGTAGGCCAAAAACCTAATTTCGAGTGCAACTGTAGGTCAAAGTGCTATAGTGAACATCCCAAGGTTGGGGAAACATATCTATGTGTAACTCAATCATTGCAAATTGAGTGTGTACACATAATTATAGGTCCATCCACCCCCAGTTATCTCATAACCTTCTTGGGCACCATCCTAAGCAATCTCATTCCTGAGGATAAGAGAGGTTTGGTAAGCTTCAAATGTCATGGAAATAATTTTATATACACCAAAGATACCCTCAACCCTTTGATATTCAGCATTTCTAAATCCTATTGAAGAATTGTTTTTTTTTTTTTTTTTTTTTATTGAAGTGGAAAGATTATGATCGCTAGCCTCAAACAAAATGTCATTTCTAGCTCCACTGGATGTTGCCATTTGCCAGGACATGACTCCAGAGAATTATGTATCAGGGAATGATTGCAACATGCAAGATTTTACTCTAATGTGAAGCTGATGAAAACCTGTTGGCAGACAGATCAAACAGACAGCATGAACAGTTATGTTGAATATATCCACATTTTAGACCATTGGAATTTTTTGACTGCATTAAATTCACAAGTATGGTATTTGGTGGTGGGCATGTTTCATTTCTCAGTTTTATGTTTCCTGCACGTAGTACTCTGTTGCAAGAAGATTACAATGAATACTTCTCTTTACATGTAAATGTGATTTCTACCCTTGTCTTGTACAATGCATTATTTTTCTTGCATGATACAGCAATGTGCAAACCCTGTGTTGCTGTGAGCAGTGTCGAAATTTTTTTTTTTAATGCTTGTTACAAAACAGCATTTAATTAAATGCTTCGAATTTATAGTCTGGTAGATGAACAATCATAGATAACATTTATGATACTTTCACTTACTGGCAATATCCATCTAGGAACCTCTGAAGTCCAACTGGTGATTGTATTTATAATATTTTTTATGTACTGGTGAAGTGTATGACCGTGGACACATTCATTTACATACTATGGGCAATTTGGGAATGCCAATTAGCCTAAACTGCATGACTTTTTACTGTGGGAGGAAAGTTCCAGGAGGACAACCACCAAGCATGGGAAGAACATGCTCTTGGACCCCAAGGTGGGACTCGGACCCAGATCATGGAAGTGCAAGGTCACAGTGTTAATCATTAAGCCACCTACTGTCAATATAGCTAAGAGTTTTGACTGGCTTCTATCCAAAGAAATTTCATTTTTGTACCACTGATTAATTTTCCGAACAACAATCTTGTGTTTAAAAAAAAAATAGTTAAGAGGCTGAAAAGAATTACTTCACTTTGCAGATCAAACACAGTAGATGTGTTGGGCAGGAGGCCACCAGTGTGTTCTGCACTACAGGAGTCTTTTGCAACCCCAAATAAATTCCCCAGCAAGAAAAGATCTTCTGAACAGCATAAAATAAATATTTTATTAATTAGCACCAGGCCCCTTGACTGACCCAGACTGGCCTGTTGTTGAAATACTAAGAGAAAGCAATTAGGAAAATAATATGTATTATTACATTTAAATTTATGATTAGGTAGTTTGTTTCTGAAATTCATCCATATAGCTTAAAGAAGGACCCCTAATAATTTTTTTATTGTAATTTTTTATTGATTTATAATTATTTTGTGGAAAGTACATAGAAAACTAGTTCTGTTATCACTTAAAGTGCCTTGCGTAAGTATCCACCACAAAACTGTAACTGCATTAGAAACCAGAGCTTTGCCTCAGTCAGAGTCAAGCAATTATAAAAAAATATATATATTTAAAAAAAGTCATGTTCATCCACCCATCCGGCTGTTCCGTCAGTCCACTGGTCTTAGTAATCAAAGCACTGTAAAAGTACAGGCATACACATGTTTAATATATTTTATTTATTTCGGATTTTTTTGCAACAACATTTTGTATGTCAATATTTACAGGTAATTAGGTAGATATCAGACTCCTGTTTATTAAAATGAATTTGCTATGTGTGCACTATAGCTCTTCTTTAGCTGTTGCCTTCTGTGCATCCAGATATTTCTTCCTTTCTATTTCTTCCTACAATGTTAAAAAGAAAGATGAGATTATGTCATGTGCACTGAAGAAAAAGAGAGTGAATAATGTGTGAGTATGTGCGTGTGACAGAAAGAGAAACAGAGCGAGAGAGAGAGAGAGAGAGAGAGAGAGAGAGAGAGAGAGGTGACCTTAGCCTTATCCTCCTTGGCTCGTGCTCTTTCTGCATTCACAAACTCAACTAATGGCTCCAGTTTGGTTTGACCAGAATATGGCACTACCTAAGACATATGAAACCAATGCAAAAAAAGGTTAGTAAATAGTGCAGACTATAAATACACAAAAATATTGATGAAAATTTTGTGTTTATTTGTTGGCAGTGGAATTCAAATACTGTATGCTTATACAGCTTTTACTACTAGATGAAGAGTTCTTACCCTTTCAGCATAGACTGCAGGGAATAGGTTAATAGTTGGATATCGGTCAGTCATGCGAATGTTGACATCATTTGCAGTTACATCAATTCTGGCAACTACCACATCCTCATTGTCACTGTAGTGTTTCGCAAGCTCTTCAAATAAAGGGAACAGTGCACGGCTCTCAGAACTCCATGAGGCATCTAGACATATGCAGATGAGTTTTTTGTTGTTGTTGTTGTTGTTCTTGTATTTCAACATTTCAACTCTCATTATATCCAGTATTGTATTAGTAATTCAGATGGAATGAGACTACAATGTGCAACTCTAAATATCTTAGGTATTGCACAAGGATGATCAAACCATTTAAGAGCGCTTACAGAAAAGAACCAAGACGTTCTTGTTTTCATTGAAAGCCACCCTTTCAAAGTTCATCCCCACCAGCTCTTTCACTGGCTGCTTGTCCCAGCCATCAGGGATTGGCTCGCTCTGTAACTTTGGCTATGAAAGCAAACACACCCATTCAGATATATTGGAACATTACATAAAATAATGCATTTAACTGGATATAAGGGATGTTTAAGAGTATTGTGCGTACTCACCTTAGCTTTCCCCTGAAAGTAACTCTGGCAGAAGTCATTAATTGTTTCTCTATCCAGCTGGTCTGAAGGTAAATGATATTGTAAGTTGTCTGTCAAATTAACCATTCGGATGAGTGGCGATTCCTCTCTCCTCACACGGAAATACTCTAATATGCGTCCGTTCCTGGGCTCACCCGTGTCAATTAGCACGAACAGAACCTATATGAAATATTTCATTTTACTTTAAAACAGCCATATTTATGTACTTAAATCATTTCTTGACTGGTCTCCCACCTATTTTGTCTGTTTGTCAGGACCTACGGTATATGGCTCATATAATAAAATAAAATAAAAACTTAAACAATTACAAGTTATTAGACTTTTTCTTTGTATGTATGGTGTATGACCTGATGGTTAATGAATTGAATTTGTTAAATTGTAGCTTAGTACAACAATACTGTGATTTTCTTACTGTTGTTATTAAAACATAATTATATGTTGTTATAGCCAAACTATTTCGAACATGAACACACAGATAACTATAGCTGACGATTTAATTAGCCATGTTATAGATCCTACAAATCTGTACCAAATAGTCAAACCATTTTTTTTCCCAAAGTACAATTCCTCAAGTGATATTTAACAGTTGTGGGTCACAAAAGAAAACATTGTCATAAGTTGGTTCATGGATGGGTTCAGCCTAACGGTGCTACATAAGATCTGAATATTAGAGAATAGAAGCTAAAACTTTTTTTGATCTATTGTCTCAAACACATATTTCGATCTAAAACCTTGATTGTTTTTTTTTCCCTTTGGCTTTGTCCGGTTTATACCAAAGATCGCACAGGTTTTATGTCGGATGCGTTTTGTGGCACCCTTCTCATCTTCTTACTGGGCTTGGGACCAGCACTGCATGCAGTGAGTGAGTTGTATACTGTAGGTGATAGTGTTGAAGGCCTCGCCCAAGGACCCAACAGTGGTGACCCGACAGGAAGTCTCAAACCCCTGGCCCTCCAACCAGCACCCCAGAACCTCAACTCCCTGAGCCACCACTGCTCCAAATGTCTTAATTATATAATGAGAAAATAAATACGTTAAATAATTTTATTGCTGCAGAAGAATTTGGCCAATAGTTTTAAGACGAGATGATGCATATAAAAGTCACTGGGCTTGCATTTTCCCACCAGCTTCAGTCAAATTTCATCACATTGCATAATTCTATAAATGACACCAATACAAACTCTGTCTAATCACCCTTACCCTAGAAGAATAAGACCCTTGGTTATGTTGTTTTAGCTTAAATTCATAAAACATTGCGAACCTACCCTGCCTCTATATTCCTTGGCAGTGCTTTTGAAGGCACGATATATTTGTTTGAATCCTCCCTTGGCTTTATCAATGAACAAAACCAAGTGATTCTGTACCACAGAGTTTAATATCTTTGATGATGTCTGAGGGGAAGCAAAAAGACAAGAACCTTTAAGGAACCAAGTTTAAGCTGTTTAAAAAGAAATTTGCCAAAATGTAAGTATAAGCACCTCGCCATTGTATTCAGTCACCAGAGACATCTCATGGATTCTAATGAAGTGAATAACATCCTCTTTTATGGTTTTGCTTGTCATCCAAAATGTTTCTGCCACTTTTGACTATGAGAACAGAACAGATTGTGCGCATAATTTAACATCATTGGTTTTTTAACATTTTTTATAAAATGTTAAAAAATTTAACATTTTATCGGTATGTCGTCCGTGCAGCAGGGTATTAACTGTCTGCTATGCTAAGAGGTTATTCGACTTCCTATAGAAGATATGAAACAAGTCATATTTCCATATATAAAAGTAATGTTGTTACCTTTCTGAGAAGCACAACTGAGTCATCAAATATATCGTACTTGGTAAAGATCTGCTCGCTTCCTGTTACACAAAAGGGCAGGTCAGCAATATCAGCTGCCACATCGTAAAAAACGTTTACTAAGCCCCTCTCAACATCCTAAACACACACGCACACACACACACACACACAATTTAAAGTCGTTAAAGAAAAATGAAACAACATTAACAACAAAAAAATATGTATATATTATATTATAATTGTCGTGTGATCACCTTAAATAATCCCAGAACCATAAGATCATCTTCCTTAAGTACGCTCTCCAACTGGCTGAGATCGGTAATAAGGACAGCACTAGGGCCTTCTCTCCTTTTAAGCCATGTTATGATGGCAGTAGAGGTCTTCAGAACTAAAGCACATACACTTCTTCTTAGTCAATGCTATAAACATTAATAAACCTTAAAACTTCATTTAATGTCACTCAGATCTGGAATATTTTCTTTTTACAGTTGTTGGCCAAAAGTTTTGAGAATAAAACAAATATAATTTTTTTTACAAAGTCTCCTGCTTCAGTGTTTTAAGATCTTTTTGTCAGATTTTACATTTCATAACTGTCAAAGGCTTTTATTGACAAATTAAGTTTATATTTGCAATGTTGACCCTTTTTCTTTTTCAAGACATCTGCAATTCTCTTCTAGGCCACACCCTGACTGATGGAAGGCCATTCTTGCATAATCAATGCTTGGAGTTCGTCAGAATTTTGAGGTTTTTGTTTTTCTACCCGCCCCTTAAAGATTGACCACAAGTTCTCAGTTTCCTGGCCATGGACCAAAAAGTTGATCACGTTTGCTTTATGGCAAGTTGCTCCATCATGCTGGAAAACACATTGTTTGTTACTAAACTGTTCTTGGGTGGTTGGGAGAAGAAGCTCTGGGAAAATGGTCTCAGGATGCTTTATTGTTGGCATGACACAGGACTGATGGTTATATATATATAGAAAAATGCACAAGTGTATCAATGAAAAGAAAACAGTAAGTTAAAACAAAGAAGGAAATTATCCATAATACTGTAGGTCAGATTAAAAACTAAGGTGACATGATGTAATTGATGGCCATTCAGTCAGATTTCGTGGATGAATTGAGACAGTCAGTGAACAGCAAGACGGTCTTAAAAAGTCAAAAGAATGAAAAACATTTTTATATGGAAGCAAATTGGCATCATAATAAATTAAACGTATATTGAAATTTCACAGCTTGAAACTATTAAGAATCCTATGTGAAATTCAGGGCACATAAATTTAAAGATATTCCCAAATAAATTCAAATATTTCAATTTAATAAATTTGGTAGTATTTACATTTCAAAATGTGTTTTTCAAAGGCTGAAGTAATTCAAATAATTATGATGCCAATTTGCTTCCAGATTTTTTATAATGTTCATATATTTGTGAAAATTTTCACACATGGTGTTAATGAAATAGCTGCTGATAAGGTTTTATTTGTTTCTCTGAAAAACTTGACCTTGCTTCAAGGTTATTTTTATTCTATATAAATGTTGTGTAAGTCAACTGAACGAGTGAATGAATCAATTAATTAATTACAAGTATCCATTTGAATAGAATTCAAGAATAATATTCTGTTTATTTAACAGAATAAAATAATAAAATGTCATTAGACCAGTAATACATAATTATTAAAATAACTAAAATTAAACTATAAATTATTAAGTATTGGTCCATGATGCCATTACATTATAATAATAATATATTTTTAAAAAGGATCATTTCTACATACCTGGACATTCAATAGGGCTAGATTTGTCTCCAGAGAGGTACAGTCGTAATGATGGCACTGTAGTTACATTTAAGGATTTGGCAAAGTCTTTTTCTTTAGAGATATCAATCTTTCCTAGTTTCACAGAGGATTTGGATTCCTTGAGCTCACTGGCTGCTCTGGCAAACTCTAGAATTGAGCCAAGAGACTCACCAGAGAGAGGAGCATCTGTACAAACAATCATATAATTTAGTATCACAAAATTACACAATGATCATTAATTCAAAAATGATTAAATAAATAATATCAAATATTTAAATAATGTTTAAATAAAAAATAATACA
Source organism: Clarias macrocephalus (assembly GCA_011419295.1). NCBI lineage: Eukaryota > Metazoa > Chordata > Actinopteri > Siluriformes > Clariidae > Clarias > Clarias macrocephalus. The sequence goes on along the minus strand of JAAGKR010004033.1, from coordinate 43,074 downwards.
AATTATTAACTATCCCAACCAAAAAAAATTAATTCAGTACAATAATAAAAATATGTATATATATACACACACATACATATATATATATATGAACTTTGACATATGAACTTGAACAATATATATATATATATATATATATATATATTTTTTTTTTTTTGTTAATAATTTGTATTTTTTATTTAAACACCATATGAACCAAAGTATTTGGCCAAACCTGCAACAACACTGTAACTAAAAACATATACTTCAATATGGAGTTAGTAACAGCTGTAACAGCTTCCACTCTTCTTGGTAGACTGTCCACAAGATTTTGGAGTGTTTCTGCGGGAATTCATGACCATTCATTCTGTAGAGCATTTCTGAGGCCAGGCACTGATGATGGACGAAAAGGTCTGGCTCGGACTCTCCATTCCAGTTCATTCCACAGGTGCTCGATGGGGTTGAGGTCAGGACTCTGTGCGAGCCAGTCACATGGACCTCGTCAAAGCATGTCTTTATAGACCTCGCTTTGTGCACTGGTGCACAGTCATGTTGGAATAGAAAACGGGCCTTCTACAAAGTTAAAAGCATTATTGTCTTTGTCCAAGATGTCTTGGTATGCTGAAGGGTTAGAACACTGTAGATACAGTAAGGGGCCTGATTGAAACACCTCATTTCAATAATTAAAGAGATATTGGTCAAATACTTTTGTGATTTTTACATACTGTATCACCCACAACATTAACATCACTGCCAAGTTAAGTGAATCAATTATATACCAGTAAATTGGTGACAGAATCATGGGCACCCAAGGCTTATCAGTGCCTTTTGGCGATCAAAGTCCAGCCGTCTGGTCTGATCCCAAGGAAAAGTAAAAACAATGCAGCAAAAAGAATAAGTCAATGCTGTCCATGATGGAAAGGTATCAGAACACCCAGTACACCAGATCTTACTCTGTATGGGGCTTTCCATGCAAGTACTTCATGGTATCTGGCCTTCAGATTCCCAGATCTCAATCTGACTGAGCATCCATGGAATGTGGCGGACAAACAAGTCCAATCCATTGAGGCCCCAACCCACAACCCACAGCACCCAAAGGATCCATTCTTAATGTCACACTACTAGGCACCACAGCGTACAGTACATTATACATACTTGTATCTTGTGGAGTCATCCCCTGAGGGACCAGACCTGCCCCAATGGCACAAGGGCATCAATACTGAACTACTGTAATACCCTGCATAATGTTTTGCGTTGTAATGTTATGGCTGACCAATAATATTGTTAACTTAAAAGTGTTCTTAACCCATGCGGTAAGATTTTTATACGTTTTTAAAACTGGGGCATCTTGTGAAATATTATGTACATATTATTACATAGTAAGTACATATTACTTGTGACCCTTCACCAAATGTCCTTACCAAAGTAAGAAGGACGCAGACAGATATATTTATTTAGCATCAAGTCTGTAACTGAAACTACTTTGTTCGTGTTACTGGAAACACTGAACACAATGCCTTCAAAGAAAGCGAGTTACTTTTAGAAAGCAGTTAGTTCCTTTTTGGAGTTACATAATGAAAGTATTTTCCAGACATAAGGTATAGCATGAGAATTTGCGCACATGCACACATACTTACAGAAGTGTACCAGTAACTGGCTGTGTTCTTTAAGCGCTTGGTTAAAGTTGCTTTCGGTCAGCACCAGTACATCTTTATCCTCTGAAATGACTTCCCCCTCTTTTTTGGCCAGTACTCCACTTAAACATGCGCTCAGTAAGAGTTCAAGGCACACTATATATATTTCCAAGGGCTTCATGTTGCCTTCTTTTACACTGAGCTCAAAGGCTTAATAACCTTTAGAGCTTACAGTAGGTATGAGTCTGATTAAAGACTCTTTGTAGTAACCGATATCTCTGTGCACTTTGATTATGGTTTACCTATAACCAATAGGAGGAGAGAAAGGAGTAGAGATAAGGCTCGCCACCAGCACGAAGGAGTAGGTGGACGGCCTTATGGAGCAAAACGGCTCAGGTTTATCTTTTGGCCTGTACTAATGTGTTTGTTTAACCTCCAAGCTCATTTGTAGATCCAGCGTAACAATTTCCCTTAGAACTAGAGAAAAGATGAATCAACATTTTAACATAAAAGCAGAAGTCGCTCTGCGCAAATATGTGACTTTTGATTTGTACACAAGAAAGACGAGAATCATTTCCTGGAATCTTAGGTACCCTAAGAGACGAGGTTTATTCTAGAATGAGAGAATGGACCATAACATAATAATGTATTCAAGGACACATGTTTTACCTGCACATGTTGAAAAGTGTGTGTCGCTGAGAGTCGATTTAATACATATTGTCTTATAGTCTGTGGAGCCTGACATTGGTCTAAAGGTGAGTACACCTCCAGAGCTTATCATATAGCCTAGGCAAAATGTATTCAAATAGATTCATATAAGCTTTTCCAAAAGCAGGAAAGAATTTTTGGACATGCTACTGCAGATGTGATGAACATAACACATCTGGCACCATACAGTACTTAAAGTGCCCAGGGATGGTGCTTTTATACATTACTCCTGTAGCATATATACTTTAAATATATACATAACTGCAAAGGAAGAGGACAAGGCAGCTACCACGGGGCTTTTCATGTACATATTATATTATATCACCAATAACCTGCCTCACCGATTCACCAAAGCTACAAATAAAGTGTCATTTTTATGATCATATGTATATATGTATGTGTTATGTGCATGCTGTTATACAGCAGTTCTTTTTAACTATTTAACTGGTTGCAAGGTGGTGGCTTAGTGGTCAGCAATGTCAGGTTCGATTCCCACCTCGGGTCTGTGTGCGTGTTTGTCGAGTTCTCTCTGTGCTTGGTGGGTTTGTTCCAGGTTTCCTCCCACAATCCAAAGACATGCAGATAAGGATAAATGGCGTTTGCAAATTGCCCGTAGTGTGTGTGTGTGTGTGAGTGAGTGTATGTGTGTGCCCTGTGATGGATCGGCACCCCACACAGGTTGTGCCCTACATTCCTGCTGTATACAGGGTAAATTGGTATAGATGACAGCGAGAGTGAGTGAGTGTTTGAGTAGCATTCCAGTAGTGCCTTTCACACTGGTAAGTCTGTATTATTCTGTTCATCTGTGTTCGCCAAGTAAAATTTGAGATTGATTTGACTTTTATATCCACTGTATCTGACGACCCTGCCCTGTTTTGACCCTCGTGTGATGACCCTCTGGCCATGTTTCATTTGGCCTCTGGCCATGTTTCCTTTTCTTGAATAAATTTTGACGATGTTTATGCCATAATGATTTAGGGATTGTGCTTAAGATTTTCACCCCTTATCTCCCAAATAAACTTCTTTGCATTAACTCAGCTTTGACCTGAAGTTGTCAGAGATAACCCCTGGAGGACGCTCTGTGCCCATGGACCACGTTCAGTATTTTTGGACCATTTTCTGGGTCTTCTTGTTTCTTGGTTCAAAGTCTTTAGTTCTGCAGGATTGTGTTATGATCTGTTAATTAGTTGTATTATTTAAGCTCCACCGTTTGCACTGGTTCTTCTGGTTGATTCTTGTTTTTTTAACTCCGGATTGGATTTAACGCCAAATAGTTTTGTGATTTGCTGTTTTTCACTTTATTAAACTCTTCGCATCTGAGCTTACGGCATGCCTGCGTATGCCATTGGAATTTGTTAGAATAACATCATTTCCATTACCAAACTGTGCCTTTCAGTCCTGGACCTTTACTCCAACAAAACATTGAGCTTCCTCCAAACATGCTAAACAGCTATTTTAATTAAAGAAATATAAACTATAGAACTCAATTATAGACTTTATAATTAAATCTGGCATTAAATTATGTAAGAAAAAGGTCAATATAAAGTCCACTCTTACTGATGGAGGCCCAGGTACAAAACTCTTCAATTTAGAATTCCAGTTCTAAAACCAGCTGAGCGACTCCAGTCACAAGCCATTACAGAAAACCTGTCTGCAGCAGCGCAGTATAGGGAGCGTGGGAAGGAAACGTGGACATAAGGGCTCCCTGTGGAGTAATGCAACCAGTCATTTCACTGTCAACATGTCACTTGAGTGATCAAGGAGGGTGGAGGAAGACATGCCAGTTTACTGAGTTCCCAAGATCTACACCTTTACCTAAGAACATATTTTTCACGAGTAAACTTGACTAAATAAACATGTTTTTAGGCAGGATTTAAACACTAAGACCCTCTGAGTCCCAAACATTAACTTGAAAGCTATTCCAATATTTGCCAAACAAGTTCAAGGACTTCCTTCCCCCAGCTGATACTACCATCCTGCTTTAGCGACACCCTGCTGTGTCCAGCCAGGATTTAAGGGTATCACACTTGCAGTGCATCCCAGGATGACAGATGTAAAACAACATCCCAAGCCCCAGTTCAGGTTCACTTCAAGCCTTCCTATGCCATGTTCTTGTCCTGATCCTGTGCCAAGTCTCAACTCTGGCCCTGTGTCCCATTTAAACATAACCTCCATACCATATCCCCATACCAACCCCAATGTCCACCACAGTCTCGGTGCTAGAGAGCTGGAAAAAAAGTTTGTGGGGGCATGTCCAGGACTACGAGGGGTGTTCCCGAATAGCTTCTCTGGGGGGAGACGTACAGTACGTACAGACGTAACCTCTGGAGGACGCCCTGTGTCAATGCACTACCTTTATTGTGACTTTGTGTTTCTATGTTTGCAGTCTTTGGTGTCACAGTTTTGTGATAATTAGTTGTAAATGTTTTGATAATTAGTAATATTATTTAAGCAATTTTATTTTTCTGTCTGGTTGGTTCTAAGTGTTTTTCACTTTTATTAAAATCTTCACATCTGCATTTACACGGTGCTGACATATCCGATCTGTGACAGGCGCTGATTCCAGCAGATCAATTCCTGCTTCCTGTTTCACCCAGATGAGGATGGGTTCACTGTTGAGTCCTCTCAAGGTTTCTTCCTATTGCCAGCTCAGGGAGTTTTTCCTTGACACCGTTGCCCTCGGCTTGCTCATCAGGGAAATCTGACCCCTTTGAATTATACAGATTCACATTCCATATAAACTTCCATAGTTTCTTTGGTTGTATAAAGCTGCTTTGTGACAATGACAATTGTTAAAAGCACTATACAAATAAAATTGAATTGAATTAAATTGAAAAAAAAAAATTGTCTCCACTAGAAAACTGTGCCTTTTTGACCTGAGCCCTCACTGAACTCCAAAGCATTGAGCTATTAAACCATGCAACTGATCAGCGATTATAATTAAAGAATTATAGGCTTTAGAACACTATTACTAAAGGTTTTTGCACATGAAGTCTCTGAAATATATAGTATTTACTTTATTTTGAAGAATGTTTCAAAAACAAAGAAAGAAAGAAAGAAAGAAAGAAAATCACACATTCAGAGGACTATCAAATTATGATAAAATTCATAATAAAAACTCATAATAAAACTCATAAGATTTCCAGGTAGAGGGTTTATTGATGTGCTTATTAACTAAAAACAAATGCCTAATTCCGAAGTCCTCAGAGAATGTCCTCTACCTCTAATGTCCAGGAAGCACACAGCACATGCAAAGAAAAAAAACTGGATGAATTGAATTTTACCTCACACTCCCAGGCCCTTCTGACACAGACCTTGCGTTGTAAAATTTATAGAAATAACGCTTGTAAGGAAGGCAATTATTAAAATGTGACTAGAATATTTAAAAACTACAAACATATAACACTTTCACTTGCGACCCCAGGTGTATCTTTATATCATCTGATGGGACCTTTAAAAATATGTTTTTGTTATGGTTGGTAATATGTATTTCCCTTTACAGATTTAAAAAAAAACTTTTTTTAAATTTTTTTTTTTATCTGATGTTGGGACAGCGACAAAATGTTGGGACATAATCAGACCCAATAATAGAGCTACTGTAGCTCAACTTGTTGAAAAGGTTTTGGTGGCAAAAAGAAAGGGCCTAATCAATGTTAGACAGGAAGTCATAATGTTATGGATGATGTGTGTCCCTGTTCGTTCATGTAATTACCAAAGCATGTAGATATGGGTTAAGTTTCAGTTAACAGAAAATGTCAGAATGGGGGCTGACCTCGATTTGTGGTCATGGTGGTTGTGGCATTGGCATTTGGTTTGAACTGTTTAGAGACTGGTAATCTCCTGGGATTTTTACATGCAACAGAGCGATATGACAAACAACAACCAACTAAAAAAAGGTTGAGAAATTCTCATTAGGTTGAGAATGAATAGTGGGGAAACCTTACCTACGGCAAAATTATTCACAAAAGGCTTGAGTAAACAAATAAATAATTTTTTTAAATTTCAGCCTAAAATTTGGTCAAAGGAGGCAAAGTCAGCAATGCAATTTATCCTTATACTTGTTCAGTGACTTTAAGGTCATGTCTCAGTTCAGGCCACTTGAGTTCAACCACATCATGTCTTAATGAACCTTGCTTTGTACACAGATGCTTTGTACTGGAACAGGTTTGGGCCCTTAATTTGCAATGACCCTCTTGCAAAGTGTTACGTGGTGCGGTATGGAGAGCCGCACCACGCGATGTTTTTAATGATAAGAGCCCTTATGCTGGGCGTTAGAGTGAGTCAATCAAATAGGGGTTAGTGAGAGTGCTTGTGATACACACGGGGAGACCTTCCCGTTTGGAGATAGCGTGGGATTATTAATTATGAAACTTAAAAGGAAAAACAGACAGAGGCTGGGGCTTTGCCTCTGTCTCTGTACAGCACACTATAGGTCTGTCTGTCTGTCTATCTTTTAGCTTCTTTCTTTCTTTCTTTCTTTCTTTCTTCCTTCCTTCCTTCCTTCCTTCCTTCTTTGGCCCTGATACCTTACCACTGCTACCTACCGTAAATGATCGCACGAAGTGCGCCGGTATCAGGACCCTTAAATGAACACGCAGTCAGGTGTGGCTCATTCAGGCTGATTGCCTGACGGCGGTGTTGCCTAGCAACCATGTGTATAAATGGCCGTGCTTCTGCCTGTTCAGAACTCTGAGTGGTAGCAACCTGCAGAACTGCACGTTCTGAACAGTTTATGTGTGGCTCTGCCCCTCGCGCGACCCGCATCGTTACACAAAGATACTGTACTAGTGGACACCTATCTGTTCACAGCACATATTTCATTAATAGAAAATAAATTAAGGCTTAAATAAAATCTATTTAATGAATGCCATAAAAAAAATACACAAATGGTGGCGGGGCAATTTTTTTTTTTATTATTTGAAGAGTGCAGCAGTTTAATCTGTGATTAAATTAAGCATGATCTACATTTTAGTCTGATTATATTTTAGTGTAAAAACACTGTTTACCTAAATTGTGTGAGTTGTGTGAATTATAATTATTCTAGCAGACATATGGGTGTAAAACACACTGGGTGCACAAGACATCTTTTCCCTGTTTGGCCATTATGTGATACCTGGTTCTTTTTCAGACCAGCAGAGGGCGTCAGAGTTATGCAAACCTGTATGAGATTTCCTTTTTGAGATCTCTCTCGTTTCTACTTTTAAAGACATAAATGTTACAAATATTATGCGAGCATTGGAATCTGCTGGATATATACAATATGTTAAACAATGATTAAAACCCAGAGCTGTTAGAGACTTTACAATTCTACATAATCATAGAGGTGCTTGGTTTTTATTATTTTTATGGATAATTATTTATCATAGTCTAATTTTAGGATTGAGCGAAGCAATATATATATCACAATTATAATCATTTATGGCATTACAATCATTCAATTTAAATCAGTTTTAATTGTACAGGTTTTTATAAGTGTATGGCACTGTAAAAAAGTATTGAGCCATCCTTCATTCAATTCAATTCAATTCAATTAAAAGTACAAGGAAGTCTCTTGGAGAGACTACACAATACTTTGTGGGTTTGATTCCATATTCCATGGGTTTAAATCACACATCACACGCATTCAGGATGTTTTTACAACATTTCATCCTTGATGATGTTGGTGATGTTGGATGATGTTGGTTCTTCCAGGTTCTAATCATTTTCAGTTATTAAACAAATTATACCATTTTCATAAATTCCCTTAATTGTTTTCTTTCCTTGATACAGGAATCATAACATCTTTGTCATTAAGAATGAAAGGCTTCTCACTGCATCAGTTAGGGTTAAATAACCTGACCCATATTAATAACTGCAGTATTTATCCAATGGAAGATTCTTAACTATTTGCTACAGGACTCATGATTGTGCAGAATAACAGATCACAGTTTTCTCAGTTAGCACTGTTGCCTTGCACCTTCAGGGTCCGGGTTCGATTCCCGGCCAGGTTCGAGTCCCACCTCTGTGTGCATGGAGTTTGCATGTTCTCCCCATGCTAGGTGGGTTTCCTCCAGGTACTCCGGTTTCTTCCCACAATCCAAAGACATGTAGGTTAGGCTAATTGGCGTTCCGAAATTACCCGTAGTGTGTGAATGAAGGTGAGAGTGGAGTGTGTATGTGTATGTGTGCCCTGCAATGGATAGGCTCCAGGCCTCCCGCAACCCTGAACACAGGATTAAGTGGTATAGACCGTGAGTGAGTGAGTGAGTGAGTTTTCTCAATATGTCGTATTCATGATCAGACTGCCTTCTTCTTGTCTGGAACAGGTCAGGACTGTACAGGGCATGAGGCAATAACTCCCACCTGTAACGTGCAAGTAGTGAACTGATTACACTGATTATGGTGAACTGTACAGTTCCCTTAGACAGATGTGTCTCTTCCACTCTTCTTGTGGAAGAGACATGAGACTGGTGACAAGTTATCCAAAAAATTTTCAAAAAGATTCAAACGTTCTACTCGCGAAATATTCACGGCAACGACTGGCCAGGATAATCATTCACATACTTATGTCCTTTTAAATGTTTGCACCATTCAAATGCTTTATAGTGTACTTGAAGTCTTCTGTAAATGTCATTCGGTTTTAGGCCTTCATTCATGAGAAATTGACTCGATCGACCCTAATACGTTTATTAAACAGGCTAAACACAATATACAGCATTGTAATTAAGATCTATCCGTTTGTTTAAAATACATTCCTTGTAATTTGATACTGTCCCACAATCAGACCTCCTCCAGAATGGCCATTGTGTTTCTTTCCTAACAGAGTAATGAGTCTGTCAGATTGCCATTGTAAGTAAATTACATTAGACAATATTATGACATTATCAGACAACCTCCCTGAGGTGTTTGGGCCACATGCAGATGGATGATGCTTGAAATAATGTGGCCGTTTCTTGCTTGTATCCATTCCTGCATTTAACAAACAGAGGAAATCATGCCTGAAACTGCAGACATGACGGATTAATTTTTCTTTTACAGTAAAGAAGATTTTAACATATACTCTTATATAAAAATTTACGGTTATTATTTAAATAAATCCCACTTTTTTGGCTCATCATATTGTTTGTGATAACATTGATACATTAAAGTATATTGGTGAAGTTAAATGCATGTTTATTTTACAACACAGATATTATGGGTCTAAAAAGTATTATAAGTAAAGCGGGTGACCAGAAAGTTTTTTTTTCCTCCTTTAACTGATACTGAAATGCACATGGGAGTCATTTGGGGTAAAATGATACACTGAGGGATTGATAACATTTTTAGACTTATATAACATGAATAAAGTACCATTGAACTCTCTTTTTGATTATTTTTAAAGACATGTATTTTTGTATTAAAGATGATGGCAAAAGTAACTGGGTTGAAATATAGCATAAAATTTTCAAACAAAAAGAGGGGCCCCAAAAATGTATATACACTTCAACATGAAAAAATATGTATACTGTATATTCATCTTGAAACTTCTGTAGTCCAACTAGAGACTTGGAGGCCAATGCTGACCATTGTATTTATTCTCATTTTTATTACCATGGTAGGACCTCCGGTCAACGTTTACTGTACATGTGCATTAAACACACTAACACTATGGGCAATTTGGTAATAAATGTCTGTGGGAGAAAACCAAAGTACCAGGAGAAAACCCACCAATGAAAATTTAACTGATTATAGGGAGAAAATGAAAACTCCATGCACGCAGACCCCAGGGCGGGGTCTGATCACTAAGCCACTGTGCCACTATATATACAGTATATATATCACTATATATGTTTCCTCCCAAGACTGAGCAGTGGCTGCCAAGCGTCAGTTTTGAAGACTCTAAACAAAGGTCAAGGTCAAGGCTGAGGAATTCTCAGTATACATATAGTGATATATACTGGTACCCTCTGTATATACAGAGGGTACCAGTATATATCACTATATGTATACTGAGAATTCCTCAGCCTTGACTATACATATAGTACCCTATAGTATATAGTATATATACTGGTACATATCACTATATGTATACTGAGAATTCCTCAGCCTTGACCTTGACCTTTGTTTAGAGTCTTCAAAACTGACGCTTGGCAGCCACTGCTCAGTCCTGGGAGGAAACAATGAACACAGATACTTTGACGCTACACAGACACACACAACATGGAGGTGCACAACAATGAACAGACAAAGGGCTATGGGTTCAGCTGGTATAAATAGGGAGACACACGGGGAAGACACAGGTGAACTTGATTTGGTGCTAAAGTGAAACATGTACACATGTAGACCCCCTCAGGGGAGACAAAGCGACGGCTCAGTAATCCTTGAACCAGATCGTATTCCCCGGGACTGACGTGGCACAGGTGTGACAGTACTGTAGTACAGTATGCTCGGAGGTATCTCCCGAGTTCTTGGACAGTTCTTTCTGCCTGCCCATTAGACTCGGGGTGGTAGCCCGACGTTAGGCTAACAGTGGTCCCCAACTTCTGAAAGAAAGCTTTCCAGACTCTGGCGAGAAAATGGGATCCGGATTCACTATTTGTTCCATTGGATATTCTTAGAACCGGGGCGATCTGTGATGTTAAATTGGAAACGGGTGAAGAACAGCGCCCACCGGGATTGACGAGGGTTTAATCTGTTATCTTGTTGGATGTACTCCAGATTACGATAATCTGTGAGCACTGTGAATGGGTGCAGCCAATGCCGCTACTCCTCTAACTCCTTTTACTGCTAGCAGTACTCAGTTACCCATATCATAGTTATGTTCAACAGGTGGTAATTTAGGTGGAGTTTTTCTGGGTTGCCCTGGCGTTGTGACTCACTGCTCCTATCCCTACCTCCGACGCATCGACCTCCACTATAAAATGCTTCTCTGTGTCAGGTAGTTTTAAAATAGGCGCAGTGGTGAAAGATGTTTTGAGACGTTGAAACGCCTTTTAGCCGTTTAGGCGTTTCAGTTTCCCTTTTAACAGTGATGTGAGCGGTGCTGCCACCATACTGAAGCCTCGAATAAATCACTGATAGGCAAACCCAAGTAAACTTTGTAGCGCCTTGACTGACTTGGGTTCCGGCCATTGTTTCAGCGCCGCGACCTTGGTCGCCTCCATCTCGACCCCCTGTGGTCCAATGCGATAGCAGAGGAATGCAATCTCCCGCTTATGGAACTCACATTTATCTGCCTTTGCATAGAGCCCGTGTTTGGGCAGGCGATGAAGGACGCCTGATGGACGTGATCGGAATATGACCGCGAGTATACTAGGATATCATCCAAGTATACTATAACAAAACGGTTAAACATATCCCGGAACACATTATTCATGAACCCCTGAAACACCACAGGTGCATTTACCAATCCATAAGCCATCACATTATATTGGAAATGTCCCGATGTAGTGCTAAACAAAGTCTTCCATTCATCGCCCTTATGCACACAAATGAGGTTATATTCGCTGCGGAGATCGAGTTTTGTGAAGATGGAAGCGCCTTGGAGTTGGTCGATAGCAGCCGGCACCAGTGGCAGTGGGTGCTTGTATTTTACTCTCACCCCCACCTTTTTTCTTGCTAAAAAAGAAACGTGGACCTGCTGATGAGCCCCTGCTGGAGAGCCTCACTCACATATTCCTCCATGGCCCAGGGTTCCTCTACGGACAATGGATAAAGGCGGTATTTTCCCCGGCAAGAGCTCTATCGCATAGTCCCACGGACGGTGAGGGGGAAGTCGTGTAGCTGCCCTAACGCTAAACACATCCTTAAACTTCGCGTACTCGGATGGCACAGTGATAGATACTTGGGCGCTTGGACTCTCAATGTTTGCTGTTTGGACCATCAATGCTGACAGGGTACATAATTGGTAAAATTGGTATTGTGAGAGCTGAGCCAGGGTAGACCCAGCACGACAGACTGATCTAAGTACAAAAAATTTTAGCTCCTCGGTGTGACCGGAAAAAGTTAACCGTAGGGGCGCTGACATTAATTCAAGAGGCGATTGTTTTAGTTTCCGACCATCCAAAGCTTTAACTGTTATCAGACATGGAAGCTTTGACACAGGAGCTCGCAGCAAGGAAATGATCGATGGAGGGAGGGGATGATTTTGCCAGCCGACCCGGAATGTATAAGAGGACAAACAAACAAGTGACTGTGAGGTGGTGTGTGATGTGTTACGTTTAGTAAAGGACAGGTGTTGACTCGATGTTTTTTCCCCACACAGTACAGACACAACCTCGATGTCATTCTCCGCTGTCTCTTCTTGGCCGAAAGGCGGGATGTGCTCACGTCCATTGGTTCTGGGAGGGACCCTTCGCGAAGTTCTGGTGGAGGTTTGCTGAGGCTGTCGCTGCAGCTGACCTCCGGTCGTTTCACCGGCAGCCGAGCTGGTGTATGTCGTCGCTGGCCGCGGAGGTGCTAATCAAGCTTGATACAGTGATCAAGTGACATGCCGGTATCCCGGCAAGTGAGTTCCAGTTAAACTTCTGGCTGAAGTCTATCGTGGAATCTGGCTAGCAAGCTCCTGTCGCACCAACCAGACTCGGAACTTTACGGCGTAATCAGCGACAGTGGAGTTTCCTTGGCGCAGCCTCAGCAGTTGCAGTTCTCCCGACTTGCCATGATTGGGATGATCAAAAACAGTGCAAAGGGCCTCAATGAACCTCCCATAGCTGGACGTCATAAACCCGCCTGCACGCCAAACCGCTGTCGCCCAGTCCATTGCTGACCCGGTGAGCTGTTGAATGATGAAGCTGATTTTCTGTTGCTCCACCATTTCCGGATATGTCGCCAAATACTGCTCACAGGCCAGTAGGAAACGTTTGCACCCCTCCGGATTTCCAGCATATCTCTCCGGAGGAACGGGGTGTGTTGGTGAGGTCGGCATGGAGAGGTAGAAGGAGACCGTGTTGTCACGAGCTGACTGACGCTGTATGCGAGATCATTGACAGCTCGCACCAGGGGTCGATCTCCTGTTGTTGCCCGGGGAGATACTCATGCATCGGAGTATCCTCATCGGGTAGGGGGGTCCCTGCTGCGACCTGGAAGGTCTGTTCATCTGTCATGTCTGCTGTTAGAGAAGGCGGACGCAGATGCAGGGTGAGCAAAGGAAGATCTTTACTTCTTTTTTTTCACACTCGAAAGTTCAAAACAAAACCAGAACAAAAATAACCTAAAGACGAATCTCCCGGCTGTTGCTGCAGGCGGGCAAGCAGAAATAAACAACTCCAAAAAGATACGACTGAGAATTCCTCAGTCTTGACCTAGTTTCAAGATAGCGCCGGTGAGATCGGCTGCCGTCACGACTGCTCCGACCTATTTTACCTTGTTTTCAATAACTTTAAACCGGCTAATATATAACCATTGAGTGCATTAGGTACGATAGACATACTCTTATTTCTATTGGTCTACAATGTACTCACAATCTGACGGAAAACAAGCCGGCGTCAGGAACAAGCTGAGAGCCCGTGCACACCGTACACCTCTGCCTAGCATCCTGCTCGCCAACGTCCAGTCCCTGGAAAACAAGCTTGATGACCTCAGGGCCAGGATAAAGTTCCAGAGAGACATTTGGGACTGCAATCTCCTCTGCTTCACTGAGACATGGCTGAACCCAGCAGTGCCAGACCACGCCATCCAGCCAGCCGAGCTCTTCTTGGTTCACCGCACGGACAGGACACGGGACTCGGGGAAGACAAGAGGAGGCAGCGTGTGTTTAATGGTGAACAGCAGCTGGTGCAACAGTGCGAGTGTTGTTCCTCTTACACGTTCCTGCACACCCAATCTGGAACTATTGACTATCAAGTGTCGTCCTTTTTATCTTCCTCGGGAGTTTACATTGGTCATAATCAGCGCTGTTTATATTCCACCACAAGCGAACACAGACACTGCCTTATGCGAGCTGCATGAGGCACTCATACAGCACCAGACTCAACACCGGGACACTGCCGAACTTCTATCAACATATCGCCTGCCCGACCAGGAGCGAAAGGACACTGGACCACATTTACACAACAGTTAAGAACGGCTACAAGGCACAATCTCATCCACCGTTTGGTAAATCTGATCATGCCGCCATCTTCCTCATGCCAAAATATAAACAAAGGCTCAAACAGGAAGTTCCAATTCAGAGTGAGGTTGCACGCTGGACGGACCAATCGGTGGCCGTGCTACAGGACGCACTCGATGACACAGACTGGGACACGTTCCGAAACAGCTTTGATGACATCAGCGTGTTTACGGAAGCGGTTGTGGGATTAGTCGAGAAACTAGCGGATGATACCGTACGGAAAACGACCATCAGAATGTTTCCCAATCAGAAGCCGTGGGTGGATAAAACCATCCGCGATGCTCTGAGATCTCACACCGCTGCCTACAACGTGGGACTTGCGTCGGAGGACATGTGGACCTGTACATGGCTGCATCATATAACATCCAGTGCGATCTCTCATCTACTTCATACTGCTCTCACTCATCTGGACACTAGAAGCGGGAATTATGTTAAAATGCTCTTCATCGACTACAGCTCAGCATTTAACACTATAATTCCCTCTACACTCACCACCAAGCTGGAGCACCTGGGACTCAGCTCATCTCTGTGTCAATGGATCTCCAATTTCCTAACTGGGAGACCACAGGCAGTAAGGATGGGCGGACATGTCTCGGCCTCCATCACTCTCAGCACTGGAGCCCCCCAGGGTTGTGTTCTGAGCCCTCTACTGTACTCACTGTACATGCACGACTGCATAGCCTCTACCAACTCCACCACCATCATCAAGTTTGCTGACGACACCGTCGTGGTGGGCCTGATCACTGACAACGATGAGACAGCCTACCTGAAGGAGATTGGAAATCTGGAAAACTGGTGCCAGAGGAACAAACTCCTTCTAAACAAGAGCGGAGTGGAGAGAGTGGACAGCTTCCGTTACCTCGGTGTACACATCACGCAGGACCCTTTCATGGTCCTGTCACATCAACACCATGGTGAAAAAGGCCCGGCAGCGTCTCTACCTCCTCAGACGCCTGAGAGACTTTAGACTGCCCTCTAAGGTGCTTAGGAACTTCTACTCTTGCACCATAGAGAGCATCCTGATGGGAAACATAACAACCTGGTTCGGGAACAGCACCATGCAGGACAGACGAACTCTTCAAAGGGTGGTGCGATCAGCTGCGCGCATCATCCACACCGAGCTCCCTGACCTGCACTCAATCTACAGCAAGCGGTGCTGGACCAAGGCCAGGAAGATCATTCAGGACCTCAGTCACCCCAGCAATGGACTGTTCTCTCTGTTGAGGTCAGGAAAGCGATTCTGTTGTCACTGTGTATGTGACAAATAAAATTTGAATTTGATTTGATTTGAATTTGACCTTTGTTTGGAGTCTTCAAAACTGACGCTAACCCGGCTCTGCAGCCACTGCTCACTCCTGGGGGGAAACAACTAACACAGATACCTTGACGGTACACACACACACACAACATGGAGGTGCACAACAATGAACAGACAAAGGGCTATGAGTGCGGCTGGTATAAATAGGGACTGAGGTGGCCCATATATAGTATATACAGTATATTCTAAAGGCTATTAAGATATTTGCCTTAAACTGAGACCCACTACAATCATATGTTTTTTGTTTTTACACAAAACAGAAATAAAATAAAAAAACTATTAAGTAGTACTAGTAAGTACTACCTAGGTACTAAAGAACTAATTTTTTTTTTTTTTTGATTTTTCCCCGATTTTCTCCCTAATTTAGTCGTGTCATTACTAGGGGGATCCCACATTAAGGGTACTACTACCACTCAGTTGGGAGGACCGAAGACTATCATGTGTTTTCGAACTGCTCGCTCACGCACCGTTGGGGGCAGCGTAGCACCCTCGGAGGACAGCGATATCTTCTATTTCTGCTTGCGTGAGCTCACAGATGCCCCTGACTGGCAGTAGAGCCGTGATTAATGTGGAAGCACTAAGTACCTCTCACCCCTCGCCTCTGACAGAGCTCGGCCAGTTCTGCAATTCAATTCAGCTACAAGAGGTTACAGCATCAAATTTGGGAATCGAATTTGCCATCCCCGGATGATAGGGCAAACACTTTTTCACTGTTCACTTTTTCACTTTTTCACTTTTCCACCACTCTGAGGCCACTAGGGTAATATGATGTAAATTTACTAATTGAGCAACAGGGTTGTACTTTCCTGTTCATTTTGTCAGTCAATCTCATCCTATCAAGAAAGTACATTAGATGCTGCTACAAATGGCCACCCCACATGTCTATATCAGTGACTGGCTGTGTTAGCAAGTGGATAGATGATGTGACTTCTATCACCATACAATACATGCAAACCTGAACCCTGCAGATGACTCCTTAAGTGAGCTTGCTTAAAACCCAAGACACTGCCTTCAGGTCAGATGACAAGGCAGATGGCAAGTCCTGTCTCAGCCAAACAGAAAAGCAACGTGCCACTGTGCACAAAGAATCCACCATAACTTTCAAAGTACCAAGGACACAGGATGTACTGTACATGTCTGTGATGGTGATTCCTATGCACAGTTTAACGCACAGAACAAAGTGCTGGCATGGAAGACCACACCAACTTCTACTGACCTTTTTTATCTGCCATAGAGAGATTTAATCCACAGGAAATGGCTGGTCTTGATCAGTACTGTGCTACTACCATAACTTTCATCACTTTGTTATTGTTCACTTCCTTTCGGCTTCATGTGTCTTTATTAAAAAATGTTTTAATACCTAAAATGGAACGTCCCAGAACTATAAATTAAATAGACTCTTTTACAAGTGCTGTGTTTAGTAAAGAAGGATGCACATGTGCAGTCATATACCATTTACAGAAAACCCCTGATTGTCATCACACACACACAGCTTGTCTGAGCTTTTGTCTGTGTTGTTGGAATAAAACAGAATATATCATATAAACCTTCATAATTTATTTAGTTTCACATTTTACTTGGGAGATTTTGCAACAAACTTCTGCCTGTCAAAACTCCACAACGATGGATATCAGTCAGCTCCAGCACGTGGACCAAAGCTCATGCTCATGTTAAATAGCAGTAATGAAAGATCAAAACACAACATAGATGGTACAGAGGCAATTCGGAATGGATTAGAAGCAGTTCCTAAAGAGATAAAGTGTTGTTTAAGATGTTTAACTTTATATCAGATGTGTTTTCTTGCTGAAATTGCTAACTTGACTGGTTTGGAAGGTTGGTTTTGGAAGCTGCTCTCTGCCACTAAATCTTTTAGTAGTATGCGGTACCGGGCTACACCAGCCTGCTTTCACCCATGGTCCTAAAAACATATTTGGTTGAGTGCTTAGGGAATGTGCTGATCAGCTGATCATACATTTTTTAAACATCTTCCTGAACCAAGTAGTGTCCATGTGTGCTTGAAAATGACAAACTGGACTGTCACACTTTGTCATGAACTGTCTTGAGCAGCTAATCATAAGAGCATAAGACCTATGAGGAGTAGTCCTGAACTTATTCCAGTCCACCTACCCCCATAACCACTCAACAAAGAACACCATATCTGCTGCCATTCACTCAACTCTAACCTACTTACCTAAGAAGACTAAAATCTTTCAACATCTGTAATAAGCTCCTGCTGATGTTTTAGCATTCAGTCATCACCAGTGTACTTTTCTACATGGTGGTAGCCTCATTTTGTGGTGGTAGCCTCAAAAGCAGGGATGGCGCTCAATTGGACAAGGTGGTCAGGAGAGTTACAGTAGTTCGGTGGTTTGAGGTGGACTGTCTAGAGGAAGTGGTGGAGAGGAGGACACTAAACAAAATGCTGTCCATCATGGCCAACTGCACAACTGCATCATGGTTTCTGTAAACAGAAGAGTGTGGTCGGGGGTGGGGGGGACTTCTGTCGCAAAGCTGCTCAACTGACAGACTTAAGAAATTCTATGCTCCTGGAGCCATTTTGTTCTTCAACACCTCGCTACAAGGGCATGGGAATAAACCAGGAGATCTAGGCTAAGGCTCATCTGTTATATGCATCACGGTTCTTCTCAGTTACTCTCACTATTATATATTTTGCCATTACACAGTTTTTCACTTTGTCACATTTTTAACTGTATTAAGTTTAAATGTATATACTTTATTTATATGCTTCTTGTATATTGTATCTTTTAGTTTTTGTTTTTAGCATTGCACTTGTAACTTCTGGTCAGTTCTCATATTATCCTGTGTTTACTGACTGTATTTAAGATATACAGTATACAATTTACAGGCTGTCTTTGTGTTAGTGTCTCTATCTGTCTCAATCCGTTATCTATCTATCTACCCCCAAAAAGTACAATTATGTCAGGATAGTGGTAATCACCAAAACAGTCATTTATGAATGACATAAATGGGGCATTGGAGGCTCAGTGTTAGGCTGCTCATCTGGCATGCAGAAGGCCTTGGGTTGTGTCCCAGCCAATGTCCCACATCTCCCCACTGGAGTTGTAGGGCATCATTAGTCCTGATACCAAACCTGGATAAAACAAAATGGTAGGGTTGCATCAAGAAGTGCATCTTTCATAAAACCTGTGCCAAAATTGAAATGTACAGATTGGTAACCCTTAATGAAATACCTAAAGGAACTACAACATTTTGACCCAGTCCATCAAGACTGCCAACACTGCATCTACTTCATTCCCCAAGGCTGTATCATCAGTCCACTAGTGTTTCACTTCTGACTTGTTTTTGTACTTCTGATGATATTAAAGTCTCATTTGAGATAATGGAGGACCTGGGTAGACTGCTCACAAGTGAACATCATCAATGCAACTATAACAAGCTTCAGCTTTCTTTGTCTTAATTCTCTTCTGGACTCACAAAACCACCTGCCTAGGTTCAAACATTATTTAAAATTTTTGAGAAAACTCATAAATATTTTTAGAGGTTAAAAAGAGCCAGCTGACCTCCTCTAATTCTTACCACTTTCTGAAGACAGCATCCTGATTAGCTTTCTCACTGTTAAGTCAATTACAAATGACACCACAAGAGTATCAGCCATGGAGTAATGTCTTTTTAGTAAAAAAAAAAAAAAAAAAAAAAAAAAAAGATGAATGGTTATAAGATTACAGTTCAGGAAATTTTGCAGAGTTTATTTACTGATATTGTAGTTGTGGCAGTGTAACTTTTAATTATATATATTAACATTTGAAAATATATTGATTTTATAATCATAGCTACAGTCTATAAACTGATATGTGAATATTAGACAGTATAGACCACTTAATTGATAAGAGTTAACTTGAACTGAATAAGTAATTCAAAGTACACACACATTTACACACACACACAATCACACAAACACACACAACTGCATATGCCTTCAGCTGAAAGGTTATATACAGTATCTGCATTGCCAGGACACCTTGTCTGCTTCATCTCTGATGTGATGATGCTGATGCTGATGCTGACTAAATTGTTCTGCATTGTACTCATCATAAATATTAATAAAACTTTGTAAAATTTTGACACATTGCCTTGAAATTACGGCTGATTTAATGAGAATACTATCTAATTCGTTTTGCTTATTGACTATTAACCTTAAAAGGCTAGTTGATTGGACCTATAAGAGAGCAATATTTTTCGCCATCCTGTGTGAAGTTGACTCATACATCATCTCTCTCTCTCTCTCTCTCTCTCTCTCACACACACACACACACACACACACACACACACACACACACACACACACACACACACACACACACACACACACACACACACACACACACACACACACACACACACACACACACACACACACACACACACACACACACTCTTCCCCTATGTGTCTCTCTTTTTTCTCCACCACCAAAAAGAATAATTTGCGGCTAAGTACATCTTATTTGTTGCAGTGGGTTCAGTGTGAAATTAAACCAGCCTTGTCTTGTTAATTTATGATGTGTTAGCCTGTTAACCTGTGAGTAGGAGGTCCTCATGATAATTATATTTTAATAGCATTTATATGGTTTGAATATGATACCATATGTCACAATGATTATTTCCCTTAGTGTGAGCAAAAAAAAAAAAAAGATTTTGTAGAAATAGTTGAAATAGCTGATCAGCTTTAATGTAATTAGTTATATTATTATTGTTTCAGGTTGAAGCCCATGCACGTCTGTCTGTCTGTCTGTCTGTCTGTCTCTCTGTCTGTACACCAGAACTATCTGCCTAACTTATTAATACAAAGAAATAAAATTTTGTAAGGTTGAAGGTTGAATACACTCCCTGTTTGGTAATCGGAGAGTGAATCACAGATGAGAAATCGAAAAAGTAGATCGGATAAAGATGTCTTAAAGTTTTGTCTTAAAACGACTCCAGTGCGTTAAAATTCACTTATATCACTTCAGCGCTGTTATTTCAGTGGCGAAAGTTTTAACTAATCCCAGTAAAAATAATCAGTTTAGCTTTTCTAATTAATATCTATTGCGCTTATTATACGTTTTTTAAGTGGCTAATTGCTTACAATATCGCTTTTACACAACATTTTGATTTCACTTATGGTGCAGGTTAAACTGTAGGCAGATATCTAAGTACTGCAAAAGTTTCATTAAATTCTGTCCAGTGGTGGCCTCAGAGTGGCGCAGTGGTAAAGTGCTCCCCCTATCATCCAGAGATCGCCAGTTCGAATCCCGGGTGGTGCTGTAACCTCTCGCAGCCGGAGGTCTAGAGAGAGCTGATTGGCCGAGCTCTCTCAGAGGGGAGGGATGAGAGGGACTTAGTGCTCCCACATTAATTACACCACCAATGGTGAGCAGTTCGAAAAGATGCGGTCGGCTGGCCCTCCCGGCTGAGTGGTAGTAGTTGCCTTAATGTGGGAGCCCCCTAGTGACAGACACAACTAAATTAGGGAGAAAATTGGAGAAAAAAAAAATTCTGTCCAGTGGTTGTTTTAAGACACGCCCACAGTTTGACGCATATGCGCAGTCGCTGTCTCATAACTGCTAAATATTTTTAATTTTTAATTAATTTATGGCGCAGGTTTAACTTAAAAAAACACTGTTTTGTACTGTGTAAGGTTTACACAGTTCTATCCAGCCATTTTTATGTGATGTTGTGACAAAATCTGGCTGGACAGACAGACAGACAGACAGACAAACAAAAAATGATTTCAGGTTTCAGGTCCTCCAATGTATGAAATGTAAAAAAAAACATTTATTTTATTTATATAGATACATTTACTGTATGTACACACACACACACGCGCGCACACACACGAACACAAAATTGAGACTCAATGAGTAGAAAATATTCAAAATTGCTGCATTTTTTTCATCTAATACTTGCTCAATATTTTATTTCTTAAATTACATTTCTATTAACAGTGGACACACATAGTGTATAACTTATGCTGAGACAGTAAAATCAAACTTAGATGAACTGATTCACCTGCTAAAGGACAGGTTAAAGAAACTTTTATTTAGCAATTCATCCATTATGGTGAATCTGGAGCCTAACCCAGGAACACACTCTGGATGGGATGCCAGTTCTATGCAGAGCACATGCATGAAAAAAGACATGGAGGGAGAGAATATGAGATAAGATTGAGCCAGGTATAATAGCGCTCTATAACCATTGTGCTACCAACAAAGACATTTTAATTAGTATTTTATTATTTTATTTCTAATATGTTTAAGATAAAAAAATACACGCTTTTTTAAATGTGTGAAAGGCAGCTGTTATTGCTATCCTAATGTATATTAAAACAGTCTAGACAGTCCATACATTCCTCTCCAAAAGTACTGGAACAGTAAGCCCAATTTTTCTGTTTTTTGTTATACACTAAGGACATTTGTTACCACTGAG
Organism: Clarias macrocephalus; assembly: GCA_011419295.1. Taxonomy (NCBI): domain Eukaryota; kingdom Metazoa; phylum Chordata; class Actinopteri; order Siluriformes; family Clariidae; genus Clarias; species Clarias macrocephalus. Next base: position 20,924 of record JAAGKR010004033.1, on the reverse strand, counting down.
CATTGTAACAGTAACCATAAATATTGAAACATATTATTATTATTATTATTATTATTATTATTATTATTATTATTATTATTGCACATACTTGCTCTGTTAGATTGATGCTTTAAAAAATAATAGCTCTGAATGTCCACTCTTGTTTGAGCATGCTGCATGTTTTTGCTAAAACGAATAAACCCTCATAATGACCAGAGAGCTTTCCATGGGAGAAAAGCAAACCAGGTAGGAAAGAGGAGAAATGAGTCGAAGCATTTGAACAAACAATATCATAAAAAGAGAAGACCCTAGTGATGTATTAACAATGAGGCATCAGAAAGGTACGCCAATGAAACAATAGAGGTTGGTGATAGAAATACAGTAAGAGCTGTGAAAAAAACCTCAGCAACAACCTCCATAGGGCAGGAATCAGGTATCACAATCCACTGAGGCCATACCAAAAGATGTGAACCACTCAACAGCAGCAGCAGCACTACCTTTTGAGGAAGAGACTCAAAAGAAAAATCCCCCAGAAGTTGCAGTACAAGTCTGCAAATTAATCATATAGCAGAATACAAAAGTTTGGTGATGTTAGTAAGTTTCCAGCTTAATATGTAGCTTTTGCTAGCAAAATCCATCACGCATCCAGCTCACTGGATCTGGCCTGATCTGAAAGAATGAGAGAGGTGATGTAAAATCTTTTAAATAGAAAAAAAAAATTTAGGCATGTAAACAGATGATGCAGCTGTTTCTCTCTTGTTGAGATAAATATATTTTCTGCACGTTTACCCCATGTGGTGGTAACATTAGGTGATGTGACACTGTTTAAACTTCAATTAATTGATGCTTAATTAGAACAAACAGCAGACATGCAAATGTTGTTCCCCTGCTACGCACAATGTCAGGTTATCTTGGTCAGCTGCTTCTACTGAATGAATTAAATTTTTATGAAAGGTGGTAAAAAAAATCTTATTTTTCTTATTCTTGTATTTTACTCCTGGCAGATTACAAATATCACAGTGGATACAAACCACATTGCACATGTCAAAAAAAAAAAATCATACTGTATATCTGATTAAATGCTTTCAGCCTGTAAATGCACATCTAAAAACCAGTGGGTCTCAACCCTGGTCCTGGAGGATCCCCTGCTCTGCACATATTAGTGGACCACTGATGTAATCAGAATGATTTCAATTAAGATTAAAGAAATATTGTCAGTGTAACCACAGATACTGAGACTCCCCCACTCGCTTTCCAACAGTTTTGCCTTCAAACATTTTCAGTGGCTTATATACAATAAAAAGGACCTAGACCTCCTAAATTATTCAGATCTGCTCTTTCTGTAGTAGTAGCATTTAAAGATGCATGAGGTTTTTAGGTACATTTTGTGCTATATTCTAACTACGTTCTGGCATTAGCTTTCAGTTTCTGAGTATTACCACAAAACTGAGTTCAACAAAATATTATGCATGTTACACCATTGGTTTTGTAATATTATTGAATTTATTATCACATGAGAAGCATTTAAAATGATTTACAGTCTGCAAAACCCTGCATCATGAAGCAGTTTATAACAATTTATCATGATTAAGTCTTGGCAGGACCATAGAGCATACTGGAACGTTTTAAGTAAGTAGTAAGTATACAGTATAGAGAAATAGAACCACCATGTTGCAAAGCTTTGTGGTGTATTTAGAAAAGACCGCAAAAAAAGAAAAACACCATGAATGAATTTGGGACCTAGAAATTCAGGGATTCAATAACATAAGATCAGATCAGATAAGTCTTTATTAATCCCGAAGGAAATTGTTTCTCCTGTGGATGCATATTTAAAAAATATAAATACAATAAAAGAAAGAAAAAAACATGTGTGTTTATATCAGCCAAAACATGGTATTGGTGCAAAAAAGTATCTCACCAGGGTGAAAAGTGGATTTTCAGATAGGATCATACAACACCAT
>JAAGKR010004033.1:8984-16484 GCA_011419295.1 Clarias macrocephalus | reverse complement strand
GAGAGAGAGAGAGCGCGAGCAGATCCCACCCTTACCACGAAGCGCCGAACTAATATGCGATGTTATTTTGTGCTGAAAGCCCTCGCGTCGCACCGTGATCAGGCCACACACCACCCACCCCCGCGCGACAAATGCGATCGAAAAAGTGCACGGACGAGCCGGAGAGGCAGAGGCGACGCCGCTGGTAACGAGTCGGACGCGAAGCCGAGCGCCGTCCTCAAGTGGCACGCGATATTTCTGCACTTGGATGAAGACGCAGACGAGCCGGGGCATCACGCGGCGATTTCTATGGTACAAGTGGCATTCTCGTGCGGCAGAACTGATCCAGCAGGGCTATTATGCAACCGCAAAGAGCCCTTCCCTATGAGGGCGCCTAGGCTGCTGGACTGCTCTTTGCCCAAATCAATGTGGTTTCTTTGGAACATTTTCAGCAAAGGATCGCATATGCTGCAGTGTCTTTGTGGCAAGAGTCTTAAGAAAAACAAGAACCCAAGTGGTAAGGTGTATACTCACTCCTACCCCTTCATGATACCCTCCCCCTCATCATCATCATCATCATCATCATCACTCCCCGGGCTCTCACCACCGTGATGGGTGTTCTAATGTAGTTGCATTGGTGCGCAAGTGTGTGTATGTGTGTGTGCGCGTGAGTAGAGGAATAAGTTATTGCACACCTTGCTGCTGCATAATAAGGCGTAATCACAATCACAATCTACAGTACTACAGTATGTCCTCCTCCCAGACTGTGCCGGGAAAACCTGCCATGCACTACAGTCTGGTTCTGAACTTACATGCTGCGGAATCACTAGATCATTAGATCATCGAGGTACCCCAGACTCAGACTGCGGCGCTTGTTGCTGTGTACTGTCCCTACGCTCCAGACTGTCGGTGTAAGAGCGGCTACTGCAGTAGTACAGTAGCGATGCAAAGCTCATCGGTCAAAAAGACAATGTCTCAAGCAGGTGGAGAACCCGAATGCCTCAAAAAAAAACAACAAAAACAAACAAACTTGGTGCATGCAGAATACGCATGAAAAAGCATGCAAAACTGTTGCACATGATCTATGAGGAACCCCCTCACCACCCCCCCCCCCCCCAAGCCAGGCGCTGATATGAGCAGCGACGGAAATCTAAAATATTTATAAGCCAACCAAAAGCTCAACGACAATTAATCAGTAAAAGCACATTATACGCTGAGCCTTAGACTTTGCCTTGGCTTATACTGTATGAATCAACAGCTCGAGGCTGTGAAATGTCTGATGTACAGTCCTGCTTTATTAACGTCCCAAACTATTTTATGATGTGATTGATGGTGTGATTCCATTACAGAGCAAGCAAACATTAAATATGATTTAACTTCATTCACCGAGACCCAGCTGATACCTAAAAAAAAGGTCTTGGCCTCTGTTGCTGTTTTTTACGCTATAACCTTTTGCAGCTGTAGTCGGCTCACACTTGGTCTTAACATCCATCTCGGGTGATTGAATCACAAATGGGCCGAGAAAAAGAGTGAACAGGGTCAGAAGAGTTTTGAGATCCAGTCAGGTGGGGTGCATGTGTGGTGTAAACAGTAACGCGTTCCTCAACACGATCAAAACTCTAAATAGTTGATGATGTTGGGAAGTTTGCAGTTTTCACTCTGTGTACTGTACTTTTGAACCAATGGTGCTACATTGTTGGTGTGCGCTTTGCAAATATTTCTATGATTTATTCGTTTATTTAAGAGTATGTTACTTATAGTTCTTAATTACAAAAAAGTAATGTCAACATGACATTTAATAAAAATCTTAACATCTGATTACAAATCTTGTTCTTTTTTAATTGAAAGTTCTTGATAGAGTTAGAGTTTGGAAAAAGGAGTATTAGGAGTGAAACATCATATAAATAATCAGCTCAAACTTGTTCTCAACTGAGCATGTGTAAGGTGAAAGGGTCCGTCTATGTGCCATCCGGCACATCGGGAGACAGAAACTCCCCACCCTGGAGATACTGTATATCCGTCATTTCTGTGGCAGTTTTGTATGGGGTCGGGTTTGCCAGCTTGACACCTGATTGTAGTTCTTGGGGGTTCCAACAGTGGCAGCCCTTCCCCCATTTGGGCATGTAGCCTAGTACAAATACACAATTTATAGCTATTATATAGGAACACCTATTATGTATTTGATACATGATAATACTGTGGTTATGTTCTTTCGAATGTCCTCGCTTTAATTTTTTTATCTGATACAATCCGAGGGCTTGACAATTTTATAAGAAAATAGTACCAAATTGCTAAATGGAAACACATGGTGAAGATTTGGCCTTAGCAGCCAATCTGATTACTTGTTCACTTTGCTATCTTTTATTCCTTACTTATTTATAAAGGAAAATGAAGCAGACACTCACAGCTTAAGTGAATTCTTTGCATGTCCAATCATCATACCCTTTATCAGGAACATCTGTAAACTTGTACTGTACATCCATTCATCTATCTAATCAACTAATCATGTGGCAACAATACAATATAAACTTCAATACAGGTGCAGGCTAAGAGCAGTTTGCTTGGGGCAGACCATACCAGATCATACCAAAAGAGCTGGTTTGAGTATTTCATAAACTGTTGAGCTCCTGGTTGATACGAGAGGTCAAAGAAAAATAGTCAAATGAATTTGAACTCATCTTAGCAACTAATAAGGTTATTTATTCACTGATGCTGAAAGCCCAGACCGATGTGTTTCAATTTCCTGTGGGTAAAACCGTTTGTTTTGCAGCACTCATTGTATTGTCCAACACACTGTACAATGGGAAAGTCCAGGGAGCTCAGGGTAGATCTGAGTATGAGGATGTAGAGTTACACAAGTCATGGATATCTCTTAGGGCCATTTCTACCTGCAAATTGTATAATCAGTAAAAAAAATAAAAAAAAATAAAAACTGTAATGAAATACAAGTTATGGTAAAGTGTAGCCAAGGCTTGGGAAAAACCCAAACTGTCATCCTCAGTGAGGGCACAGGGTTGCTGAAACAGCAGGGTCACTATTCAGAGTCAAGTGAGTTTTATATAGCAATGGACTGAATTTTTTATAATTTCCTTTTGATTCTGTAAAGTTGCATTGCGATGATGAGCATTGTTTAATGCACTATACAAATAAAATTGAATTGAACTGAATTGAATTGAAAGGCTGCCGTTTAAGAAAAGGGGCCCTTCCTAAAACCGTCATCTTCAAGTTGACTAGGAAAAAAAGACAGAGTAAAATCTGTCTGGAAAAACGTTTTCATGAGAGAGATGTGTAAAATTGAGGTATCAACCCCAAGAATTCTGTACCATGTGCTAAACATGGTGATGGTAGTATCAGGCTTTGAGGCAGGTTTAAGGTATAATGAATTTAAAATCTGAGCAAAAGGAAGACTTTGATATGTTTTGACAAAAATACTCAGTCTCCACTTTTACCAAACTTATTTTCATATTTTCAGCAACTTTCATGAGGCAGCCATGCACAGTATCCATGAGTTCACAGCCAGTCTTAGTTAAAGCCGCCACTACAGCATCCAGGACAATTTCTCTCTCTCACTGAATCCCACTTAGGAGAAGCCTTAAATCAGTTAACGAATGGGTTTAGCGTTTAGATACATGTGATAGAACGTTGTCATATTACATAAATATCACAGTGTTCTTGAATGCTGCTAACGTCTTCTTGTACCACTGTTTGAAGACGGTGTATTTCAGAGACTCCTAAGAGTTTAACATCTGTTTGAAAATTAGAAAAGCCTAACTACCTCACCCTATTAACCATTATCTCATCATTAATGATAGTAACTCTGACTCACAGGCACTCGTTCTCACCTAGTTCTTGAGGCACGCACAGAAGACCTTTGAAAGCATTAGCTTCAGGGTATTTCTTGGCCAAATTATGTTCATTCTTTTTTGTGCAATTTTGGCATATTTTTCTATTAAGCAGCGTCTCGGGTTTCCTCACCTTAGTGATCCCACTAAACATTTCATGCCTATTAATTATTGTCTTTTAGAGTCTTTTACAATTACAGTACTTTGAGTCTTTTCTTCTCAACACATTTTTTGTGCCTGAACTGAGTATTATACAGTAAGTAATGTGTTCGTGTGGTTGTCATACCTCAATAATTTTATAACCTAAAAAATAAGGAATTCTTCAAAAATAGATATTCTTGTTTTTTAAAGTTGTACATTTTCAATGTCAGTTAGATATCCTTATTTGGTCGATTTTATTATTTTACTTTATGATACATGCATGTAAAGTACTACTACCTTTCAACCATATATAACATAAAAGCATTAACACACCTAAAATTATTATAACCAGTGATTATTGAGGCTAATAGTATTTTTTTTTTTTACTTTTTGAAAGTGTGGCATAGTCTTATCACAAGCAGGTCATTCCACAGGTGGTTAGAAATAGATCATTGTGCTGTCCTGATGAACTTATTTATAGTTCAATTTAAGCTGATCATTACATTGCATCACTGTGCAAACCATATCCTTAACCAGTGATCCTTCAAATGTAAAGCTATACCTATATATCTATATCTATATCTATATCTATTTATTTTTATTTATTTATTATTATTATATGTTTTTTTCAAGGGTGTGATTTGCACAGTGATGCTAATGAGTGATGCACTAATGATCAGCATATTCTGCATGCAGTGTGGTGGACAGTTCATGTGTGAAAATGATTCCTCATGCTCCCAGAACCATTTTTTCACAATTTGAATCCTTTAGTGAAGATTAAATAGACAGATTTGATAACCTGGTTATTCAGGTCGTCATCTGACTTAATTTTATTTCCACATAACATTGCTGAACCTAGACCAGACCAAATGAAGCAACCCTACATCATAACACTGCCTCCAGAGGCTTGTACAGTGGCCACTATGCATGATGGGTGATTCGAGTCATGCGCCTTCTTACCCTGATACGCACATCGCTCAAGCATAGGGTCAGTCTGGACTCATCAGATTCACATCACTTTTCCATTTTGCTCCAAAGTCTGAACTTTGTTCTGATGAGTCTCACTAACACGTGGTTTTCTCATGAACACACAGCTCCTTAGTCCCGTTCCTGTGAGTTCTCATCTTTGTGTACGTATGGAAATGCTCTTACTTTAACTATTTTTAAAACACCTTTACTATTACACGAAGTTATGTTTTTACTGTAGCTTTTTTTTTTTAAAGTGAAAATTCATTCATTCAAAAGTAAAATTCACTGTATATTATTCTTGTGTTATGATACACATATACATGCACCATTAAATCTTTCCTCATTAAGTCTTTCCATTAAACCATTAAGTCTTTTTGGAGTTAAACCACTTTTAGGAAGTGTAATTTACTGTATGTGCACATGCAAAGTAAAATACTATCAGTGGCGTTGACTTTATTTTCATAGCCATTAAACTCTCACTATTCATTCTGATATATGAACCTCTAGTAATAGACGTATCCCAGTGGGACTCTTGGCTTTCAAGTCTCCTGGACCAGCACCAAGTAATCAAAAAGGTCTAAATAATGTTTTCAAAAGATATTCACAGTATATAAATATAGATGCTGTACTTCATTTACAAATCGCTCAATTACATTTAGGAGTGCTGGAAATGTAACTACAACATTATTATCAGCGAGGAAAATTTGCAGTACCTTCAGATTTCACTTTGACTTTATAGGTGAAATATTTTCAAATACGAGGATGTGGATGAATTAACTTGTACACTGAAACATGTCCTTGAAGAATATTGTCATTATGGTCTTTAGATTGTAACACATTGAGTTTGCTAAGAAGATAAGAACAGAAACATGTATTATTGCATAGATATTAAGTTATTCTAACAGATTAATATCATCCCATGATAAAGGAAATTGATGATGAAGGTGATGAATATTAAAATATAATATTAATCATACTATTGCAGTTTATGCTATTTTTTATTTGTCACCTTCATGTATTTTCATGTATCTTGCATTTTTTTTTTTTTTTTTTTTTTTACAATTTTTTCAAATACTTATAAGTATTGATGGGATGATCATCGATTATAGTCAATGATCAGTGGAGTCCTTGTGCATTTCTAGCATTTGATTAGGTAAAATGGCAATTGGTTTCAGGTTAAAAATTCCTGCAACACGTCAGGTTGCATGTTTTTTTTGCATTTTTTCTGCACACACGGACAACTGCTTTCTAGAAAAAGGAAATGCACATAAAATCAAAAGGAGCACGCGTGTGTATAATGCTTGTAGCTGTGCATGCTCACAACACGCTGATGTGTCTCCTGTTATACAGTTTTTCTTGGCAAAAGGGTTGCTCCCGGATTCGGGCGTATTTGGTATTTTAGGGAAAAATTTACAAATAACCACCAGTATAAGAAAATGTTAACATGAAGATCATGATGTGCAAAATCTCTCACCAGGAGTGTGCATACAAATTGAAATACTAGTTGAGCAACAATGACAAAGTCATGAATACAATGTCGTCTCCACCTAATTTTCTTTTTCTTTTCAATGCTCATTGTTCAAAGCACTATATAATGAAACTGAGTTGTACTTCTGCTTTGACAGCTGTCATGTTACATGTAACTTTAATATCTTTAGTAATAGATGATTATGTAAAAAAAAAAAAAAAACAAGTAAAAGAAGCTTTAGAATGTGCAGTTAAACTGATTATTAAATCATCATCGATTGATTTTACTCAAACATTTGATGGATTATGGAATGATTCCTGACTTCCATCACTACTTATAATATTTTATAGGTTATTTTGGTTTCAATTTAAGCAATGTAATCTGAAATTCCATTAACCATACATTGTTTAATGCATAGCCATATTAGTCATAAACCATAAGACAAATAATAGATAGATGGATGTAGATGTACTGTAGATATAGATATGTAGATCATTCTTCTATATTCCAGAAGTGTTCTGTTCTGGATCAACATCCAGACTGGGAAACGATAATGGTACAGTATGATTTAGTTGAAAGTACTGCAGCTATTGTGTCATGGCTACTGTAAATCGTGGCCATGAAAGGATGCACATGGTCTGCAACAGTACCCAACTAGGCTGGGATGATCGCTAGTAACAAGAACAAAGTATGCATAAGAAAACCTTTCGCACACCATTACATCACCCCTATCAGTCTGGCCTGTTGACAAAAGGCAGGTTGGGTCCATAGATTCCTGCTTTTGGCACCATAGTCCGACTCTGCCGTCTGGTGATTCGGCAGAAATCAAGATTAATCAGACCAGACTGTGTGTTTTTTGTCTTCATCTGTACAGATTTTGTAAGCTTCAGCTTTCAGTTCTTGTGTGACAGAAGTGGAATCTAACATGGTCGTCTCAAGGTACAGAATATTCTGTCATGCTATGCTTACCACAGCTGTACAGAATGGAGTTCCATTCCCAAGATCTGCCACTCACTGGATGTTTATATATATATATATATATATATATATATATATATATATATATATATATATATATATATATATATATATATATATAAA
>JAAGKR010004032.1:9956-42148 GCA_011419295.1 Clarias macrocephalus | reverse complement strand
CCAGTCTTCTGCTGGATCTCAGCCACTGTTCTAGAGAGAATGTTGGGTGAAGCAGAGAGTGGAGAGATCCCCAAGACTCTGACTCAAATGTTCACACACTTCCTGATCTTTCAGATCAAACACAAGGACCAAAAGTACCATCAGAAATGTGACCCTGATGCTCAGCAGACCAGAGAGAGTATCCTGGCTTTGGGAAAACTGGCTTTCCAACAGCTGGAGAAAGGAAACCTGATGTTCTATGAGGAAGACCTGAGAGAGTGTGGCATTGATGTTAAAGAAGCAGCAGTGTACTCAGGAGTGTGTACTCAGATCTTCAGAACCGAGTCTGGACTCCACCTGGGGAAGATGTTCAGCTTTGTGCATCTGAGTGTTCAGGAGTTTCTGGCTGCTTTATATGCATTTCTCTGCTTCCTCGACAAAAACACAACAATAAAACAAACCACTGATCTGTCTGGTCTTTTCAATAAGTCAGAAATGTCTGAGTTCCTCAAGAGTGCAGTGGACCAGGCCTTACAGAGTGAGAACGGACACTTGGACCTTTTCCTCCGCTTCCTTCTGGGTCTCTCAGTGGAGTCTAATCAGAAGCTCATTCGAGGTCTGCTGACACACGCAGGAAGCAGCTCTGACTGCCAAAAGCACACAGTCGAGTACATCAAGTTCAAGTTTGAACAAAATCCATCTCCAGAGAGATTAATGAATCTGTTCTACTGTCTGAACGAGTTAAATGATGATTCACTAGTGAAAGAGATCCAAAGCTACATGAGCTCAGGACGTCTCTCTGAAGCTGAACTCTCACCTGCTCAGTGGTCTGCTCTGGTCTTTGTCTTACTGACATCAGAGGAGGATCTGGAAGTGTTTGAGCTCCAGAAGTTCATAAAGTCAGATGAATGCTTTAAGAGACTCCTGCCAGTCGTACAGGAAGCCACAACAGCTCTGTAAGTAAAACTTGTTTCTCTCTTCAACAGGAACTGTTCAGATTGGATTTTATACTTTTATGACGAAATACTCTTAGTAATTTTACTCTTATTCATTCTAAATGTAGCTGCATTGGTACTGATACTGGTGTTGGACATCAGTTTAATATTGAGCTCATTTATGTGAAAAGATTATTCAATACCAACATCTGATATCAGGAGATACTATGTGATGTTGTGTGTGTTATAGAGCTGATGTACAGATAAATGAGAAACAGCAGTGATCTGCATAAACAATTAATGTTCAAAGCAAAACAGACTGAAACGCATTAAAGAGGAAGAACTACAACATCTTAGTACAATACAAACAACACAATAAACAACACAATAAAACGTCCTTATGGTATTTAAACAGTGTGTTTCATAGAGAGGAGAGTCGACCTGAGCACACAGAGCAGCGCCATTAAATATGTACACAAAGCCATGTGGATTACATGCGATAAACTGAGCTGGATAAATAACTTAAATTGTGTGTGTGTGTGTGTGTGTGTGTGTGTGTGTGTGTGTGTGTGTGTGTGTGTGTGTGTGTGTGTGTGTGTGTGTGTGTGTGTGTGTGTTGAAAGAGAGAGAGAGCACTGAGCGCTGAGACACACACTTCCTTATGCCAGTGTTGAAATCTTACAGGACAGTCGTGGTTCAGTTCTCACTCACACCAGGATAAAGAGACTGAAACAAATGTCTCCTGGTTGGTTATTAATAAATACTGATAAAGTAGTTTTTCATTTCAGTATCAGTGTTGGTGTAGACGAGCACCACAGAATATGTTCTAGTGTTCAGTGAGTTTGTCCCTAATACTGAACCGGCCTTTAGTTATAATCCTAACACTGTGGTATTTGTGTAATAGAGTAACTACACTGTGAATAGCAGTGATTTCCTCTCTGTGTTCTGGTTCATGATGCCTCACTGTATTGTTAAGTTCCTCTGACATTTTCTCCTTTCAGACTCAGTGAGTGTAACCTGACAGAGAGAAGCTGCTCGGCGTTACACACAGTTCTCAGATCAGAATCCTCCAAGCTGACTGAGGTGGATCTGAGCAGGAATCCTCTGGAGGACTCAGGAGTGAAGCTGCTTTGTGCTGGACTGAAGAGTCCAAACTGTAAACTGGAGACACTCAGGTCAGTTCATCTCTACTGTTACACAGACTTTACATAAAGGGCTCCTTATTTCTAATATAATTAAGATACACAGAGTAAAGGTGAAAATAATAACAAATGTTTATAACTTGTGTCTGTACACTCCTGTAAATGTGGGTTGTTCCATCTCAAATCAGTCAGTGTGTGACATCACTCCGGCAAATTTAGCTGATTTTTTTTTTATATTGTTGGTACATGAATAGGAAGAAAAAACTTCACTTTTGAGTGGCAGCCATCTTAAAATCAGGCCTTGATGCATGCTGGGATGTGCCACGCCATGCTATGCCACGAATCATGTTATTAAGATGTTCTACACAGAACCAGTCAACAGTGTGGACACATCTTCTAATTTTGTTGTTTTCTTTAGTGATTTATTTTCTACATTCCACAACTGGAGTTTTCAAAACTATGAAATAACACTTAATTATCATAATGCAATATGTAAAAAAAACAAATACAACAGTCAGTTGTTATTTTAAGACATGAAGGTCGGCTGTTCTGGATCAGTTCTTGTAAGAACAGTATTGTGTGTCGAGTGCGCTTTTAAAAACCCATGAAGCTCCAGGATGAAACTGTCTCTCATGAAGACCTTCCCAGGAAAGCGGGACTAAAACTTACTGCTGCAGAGGAGAAGCTCATTTAGAGTCACCAGCCTCAGAAATCACCAATTAACAACCAGCACCTCAGATTAGAGCCGTTATGAAGCTTTACAGAGCAGAAGTAGCAGATAAACATCTCAATATCACCTGTTCAAAGGAGATTATTGTGTGTTTTGGAGAAACGCTTTCAGTATTGTTTTACAGTGTAGAGAGAAATAAAGGCGAAGGCGTGACCAAATGTGTTACTGGTAGTGTACAGTATATCATGGTTACAGAGATACATGACAAAAAAAAACCAAACTCTCGTCACTTTTTATTAAGTTGCATGTTTGACATATTATTTCACATTCTCTTATGTAACACACATGGAAATAAGGACAGCGATGTGTCAATGCAGAGAATTCACAACGATTTTAGGAGCTTTAGGAGGAGATTATAGTGTAGCAATGTACAAAGGAATTCACACAATGAAGAGAAAAAAACCTTGAGTGAGGATTGAAGAATAGCAGATCAGGAAGTTATAGACTTTTAGTTTCCATAGTCTTGTTATTATCTATAGATGTGCTGTCTGGCACCAGGACACTGGCAGTGGATTCTTTGGGTGCTGTGGATTTTTTTTCTCATTAAAGAATAAATTATATATAAAGAGGTTTATAAATATTTAAAATTTAAAAACAAGAGGGGGCCAAAACTAAGTCCAGAAACACCAGAGTTGTATGTAAGATGTAGAATGATTAATTGTCCTTTGGATAGACATGTTCTTGTCACTGTCACTATAATATGATGATCCACCTCCACTAAATCATCTCACCATGTGTTGTTTTAATCATTTTACACAGTACACAGTACATCAGTGTGTTATTTTGGTGGAACTCCTGCACTTTGTCTCTATTACATCTGCAGGCAGTCAAATAAGTTTCTATGATGATTTTGTTTTCTCTGTAGACTTTCAGACTGCAGTATAAGAGAGGAAGGATACACTGCTCTGGCTGAAGCTCTGAAATCATCTCACCTGATAGAGCTGGATCTCAGAGGGAACGACCCTGGAGACTCAGGAGTGAAGCTGCTCACTGATTTACTACAGGATCCAGACTGTACACTCAACACACTGAGGTCAGCAAAATATACATAACACAAGTTATTATAAAATCATATTCATGAACATATGTTGATGAATAAAAGTGCTGATCATTTAATTATTAAATATGTTACTGATGTATGTACTCAACAAGTAGATGTGTGATATGTACAATCTGAACCTACAGACTAGTTTCATTTGGTTTACATGAACTAACAAAAGAAACTGTTTCTGATTCACTATTGCTCAACATATTTATTAAAGCTTACGCTTTGTGTGTGTGTGTGTGTGTGTGTGTGTGTGTGTGTGTGTGTGTGTGTGTGTGTGTGTGTGTGTGTGTGTGTGGTGCCTTTCACACAGTTGTGTATCGTGCTTGCAGTGGTGTAATCCGAAACTAATGAGAGATGAGGAACTGTATAAAATAAAATCACTAATATTGTCCTGATCTTCAGGCTCAGAGCTCTAAAGTCTAATTCTGTACTTGTGCTGTTTGTGTAATTGTATTTTTCTTGCAGTCTGTTGAAAAGTGCTGAGGCAGAGAGAGTCTGTGCTTCTTTAACTGAGGTTCTGGGTAAAAACCCTTTACTGCAGAGAGAACTGGATCTGAGTGGGAAAATATCTGGAGACTCAGGAGTGAAGCAGTTCTCTGCTCTACTGAAGGATCCACACTGCAGACCTGAGACACTCAGGTGTGTGTTCTGATTTCTGCACCTCATCTTGTTCTCCTTAGAACCAGTAGTTATAGGGCCCATTACGGAGTAGGTCATGTTTTGTCGGGCTTTTGCTGAACAATAACATTTAATATGTTAAAATCCATGTTTTCAGTTCTAGTTTATTTTATTTCAGCAATACGTTATCATACCATAGTGGCAAGTTTAGTAGTTTTTTTTTTTTTTGGTGTCGGCTATGGCTGCGAGAAAATGAGAGAAAATACAAATTCAGTGGCTCATCCAGCACTAGGCCCAGCACATCCTCGGCCCTCGGTCCTGTTAGTGAGACGAGCACAAGCCGCGCCGCTACTTCATCTACCACAAAATTGGATAAAATGGACGTCGAAGACCTCAAATCCCAAATTCTTATATCCCTCAAGAGCGACAATTGTAATTAAAGAAGAATTGAGGAGTGCACTGACCGAAGAACTGAACTCCATTAAGGGAGAGTTACAGATGCTCAACTCATGCAGAAATGGACCAGATTAAGGCTTCTGTGAAGGATATGGACCATTCATATAGAAGTTCTGGCCCCAAGAAGGAGGGAAACTGCACACCATTGTTGCCAAGTTACATCAGGACTGTGTGGAGGTGCTGCGCCGTGCCCGGTCCCGAGGTCCACTTCGCTTTAACGGGGAGCAAATAGCCATATTTCCCCATTACACTCATAGTGTGGCCAAGGCTCGTGCGGCATTTACTAAAGTTAGAAATCTCGTACGAGGACAGGACGGTGTGCTCTTCGGCATTTTGTATCCTGCGCGACTCCGTGTCACCTATAAAGGCGAGGACAAGATGTTCACAGATCCGGATAAAGCCATGCATTATGTTAAGCATAGTGTTATTACTCCAGCAGAAGCCAGTCCTTAACTACTGAAGGATGTTCACATTTTGTAATGTTGGCACATGGACGGTAAACGCAGTGCTGACCGGGGAAAAAAAAAACTTTAGTGATTTATTACAAGAAGGTGTAATTACGTTTAAGTTTCCATTTTAATACCAGTAGAATGTTATTTGTAATTAACGCTTCATAACCATAATTGGGATGATGTTGACTAGTTAATGTTTAGACCTGTTTATATATTTTACATGTTTCAGGTTCATAAGATGGTTCAGTGAGAGCCTGATTTTGGCTCAGTAGGATCCAGATAAGCACAGTGTGTGGATTTGTAGGTGTAGGTTGGGTTAGTCACCTGGTTTTAATGGGTGATTGAGTTAGAGTTCAAGCCAGTCAGCAGTACTTTTTTAATTCTCTATCTCTCTCTTTCTTTCCTCTCTTTTTTCTTGCTTTCTTTTTTTTGTTGCTCTAGTCTACTTTTTGGAAATCTGGAGCTTCACTTTTACTATTAACTTTTTATAACAAAAATAGGTGTTTCTTCTAAACAGGCTAATGGATGTTTGGTCAATTTTGTTAATTGGAATGTTAAATCTCTTAACCATCCTGTGAAAAGGAAAAAAGTATTATTCATTTGCAACACCTCAGAGCTGTCATGCGCACTCGTAGCACGACCGGCACTAGGACCTGGAAGTAATACGGTCGCATTTCAGGAAGCATAAAAGGAAACAAGATGGCGCCTCACATTGCTCAGTCATTGACCACACTGGATCTTGTGTTTGAGTTTAATTCCACCAGATACTCCACAGACCGATTGCGCATTGCCCTTCTTGTCTCGTTGCTGTCGGGGCAGGCAGCTGAGTGAGCCACGGCGGTTCTGCGTTCCGATTCAGACACAGCCCATTCCTACAACGGGTTCATCCGTCAGCTAAAGCTCACCTTCGAACATCCTGCTGCTGAGGTGGAGACCGACTCCAAAGTCTATCATCTGCAGCAGGGAGGGTCGTCCGTGAGCCGTTACACCGCTGACTTCCGGACCCTAGCTGTGCAGACCACCTGGGGTGATCCCGCCCTCCGGACGGCCTACTACGAGGGACTGGCTTCACGCATAAAAGACGAGCTTGCCGGACGAGAGCTCCCCGGCACCTTGGAGGGGCTGATCCAGCTCTCCCTCCGAATAGACCAACGACTGCTCTCTCGTCCGAGGCCAGCCCCCCGGACCCTGCCACCTGCCACTCCGTCACCATCACCGACCACGCCACGATCTTCCACATTTCTGCCCTACGCCCCAGTTCCCGAAGTACGCCGCTTTTCCACCACCACCACTGGACCTGTCGGTTCTCCACCTCCCGCCGTGGTTTACACCGGAGCTGGGGAACCCATGCAACTAGGACGCGCCTCCTTGACCGCTGCAGAGTGAGAACGGCGATTCAGGGAGGGGCTCTGTGCCTACTGTGGGTCGGCGTCACACCACAGAGCTATCTGCCCTCTGCGCCCGGGAAACACTCAGGCCCGGTGAGTAAGGAGAGCGACTCGCCGGGCCCCCTCCACCTCTCTGCCACCACCACCAATGTTTCTCGTCTCACGGTGCAAGTACGCCTCCAGTTTGGCCACAAATGGGTCAGAAGTACGGCGTTCATCGATTCCGGTGCCGCTGGCAACTTCATTGACTCTGCCTATGCCAAAGAACTGGGGTGGAGCTCGAGGCGTTATCCCAGCCTGTTCGGATTACATCTGTCGACGGTCGGCCTCTTTCCTCCAGCCCCATCTCTACCCAGACTCAACCAATCACCCTAATCATTCGACGAACATCAAGAGCAGATCCGGTTCCATCTCACCCCCATTTCATCTCCTCCTATCATCCTCGGGCATCCGTGGTTTCTACAACATGATCCGCTCATCTCCTGAACACAACACCGAATTCTGCAATGGGGACCGACCTGCACCGAACTTTGCCTGCGGGCTTCGGCTGGGACATGCTCTAGGGAGTCCGAGGCCCCCAAAGTTGACATCAACGCCATCCCTGCCGCCTACCGGGACCTGGCTGAAGCTACTGAGACGCAGGCGATGGAGAAGTATGTAACCAACGCTCTCCGCCATGGCACCATCAGGCCCTCCTCCTCACCTGCTGCCGCGGGGTTCTTTTTTGTGAAGAAAAAAGGCGGCGACTTACGTCCATGTGTCGACTATTGGGGGCTCAACATCATCACAATAAAGAATCGCCATCCATTGCCTCTTACCAACCCTGCCTTGATGCCCGCTCTGGTGCCACCATTTTCACAAAGTTGGACCTACGGAGCGCCTACAACTCGGTGCGCATCAGAGAGGGCGATGAGTGGAAGACGGTCTTCATCACCCCAACAGGACACTATGAAAGCTTGGTCATTCCATTTGGACTCTGCAACGCCCCCGCCGCCTTCCATCAATTCATTAACGACATCCTCAGAGATATGCTAGGCCGGTGGGCATTTGTGTACCTGGATGACATCCTCATATACTCCCGTACTGCTGAAGAACATGTCCAACACGTCAGGGCGGTCCTCAAGAGATTGCTCGCCCATCAACTGTATTGTAAGTTCGAGAAGTGCGCTTTTCACAAGCGCTCCACCACGTTCCTGGGTTTTGTTATCTCGCCCCAGGGTGTGGCCATGGACCCGCAGAAACTGGAAGTTGTGCGTCATTGGCCCCTACCCAAGACCCTCCAGCAACTTCAACGGTTTCTCGGGTTTGCGAATTTCTATCGTCGCTTTATCCGGGACTACAGTACGGTTGCAGCCCCTTTAACCTCCCTAACATGACCATCTTCTCACCCCTTCACCCTCAACTCTGCCGGCAAACTTCAACCACTCCCGGTTCCCCGCCAGCCCTGGACACACATTGCCGTTGACTTCATCACGGGCCTGCCGGATTCCGAGGGAAAGAACACCATCATGACCACTGTCGACCGATTTTTCAAGGCCGTGCACTTGGTGGCCCTCGCCGGATTCCTGTCAGCTAAAGACACAGCCGAGCTGATACTAGAGCATGTAGTCCGCCTGCATGGGTTCCCGAAGGACATCATCTCGGACAGAGGGCCCCAGTTCACTGCCCGGTTCTGGAAAGCCTTCTGCCGTCTGATCAATGCCACCTGCAGTCTCTCCTCTGGATACCACCCTCAGACTAATGGTCAGACGGAACGGACCAACCAACAACTGGAGCGCTATCTGAGATGCTTCATCACCGATCGACAGCGCTCCTGCGCCTGCTATCTCATTTGGGCTGAACTCTCCCACAATCTTCACGTCTCATCCACCACCGAGCTAAGCCCATTTGAGGTATGCCACGGTTTTCAGCCTCCGATGTTCGATCACCAAGAACCGGAGGTTGATGGACCGTCGGCCCAACAGTTGGTCCGTAGGTGCCGGCGGCTGTGGGAACAAGCTAGAGCAGCCATTCGCCGTGCCAATACCCGCTACGCCGCTCAACATCGCCGTCGGCACCCCCCGGGACGATTGTACAATGTAGGTGACAAGGTCTGGTTATCAACGAAAAATCTGCACCTTCATACAGAATCTCGCAAACTCTCACCCAGGTTCATCGGCCCTTACCGCATAACCCTCCGGATCAACCCTGTCACCTACCGGCTCCAGCTGCCTGCGGCGCTCCGAACCCATCCGGTATTCCACACATCACAACTCAAACCCTTCATCACTTCACCTATGGTTCCCCCCACCCACCCTGCTCCTCCTCCCCGTATCATTGAGGGTGGTCCCGCCTACACCGTTCGCCGGATCCTTGACTCACGTCCTCGGGGCAGAGGGCTCCAGTACCTGGTCGATTGGGAAGGTTACGGTCCCGAGGAGCGATCTTGGATTCCGGCTCGTTTCATCCTAGACCCTGAACTCATCCGGGACTACCGTCGTCGGGTATCCTCCACCCCAGGACCGTCGAGTGTCGGTCCTGGACGGGGGGGTACTGTCATGCGCACTCCTAACGCGGCCGGCACGAGGACCCGGAAGTAAGACGGTCGCGATTCAGGAAGCATAAAAGGAGACAAGATGGCGCATTACATCGCTCAGTCATTGAGTCTACCCATGCTGTCTCCGATGCTATCTCTTCCATTTCGTGAGTACTCACCATTTTGGGTTATATTCCTGATTGAGTGTGTGTTGTTAGAACGCGGGTTTAATTGTGTAAACTCTTGCTCTCTACATGAGAGAGTTCTAATAATAAATCGCATGGTTGTCCTGCCTGTTCGCGCTACTTCTGCGTTTGGGTTTACCATCCACGCTACACGGGCTAACTGCTAGTCTTCTGATCATTCTCCGGTTGCTTCATGACAATAAGACCATTTTTGTTCAGAAAGGAGATGTGAATGATCATGAATAATGCTATAATTCACATTAGAGAAGACAAAGACCTTACTAAATAGCTGCATAGTAGTCTTTTATTTGGCATTGCAACAACAACAAAACGTGCCATCCCCTGATGCAAATAATGAAAATGGTCAACCTTGAAAACACACACACACAATCCCACAAAGCATATATTCAGTTATTGCATGATCAAGAGTGATAATTTTTTTTTCAATTTAATTACGTAAATTGCATTAATTGCAGATATTGCATAAATGAGTGATTCTTATTCCACATTATTTGCACATTGTTTTATAGCAGCATTTAGAGTGGTTATTGCAATAGGATAAAAACTGTTTTGTATTTAGTAGTTCTTGTTTTTGATGTTCTATATGGTCTGCCCGATGGCAGTAGATCCATCAGTTGATGTCCTGGATATGAATTATCCTTTGCAATTTTATTGGCTAGTCTGAGGCAGCGGGAACTGTGTTGGTCTTCCTGGCTGCTAAGAGGGTCGCTGACGATCTTCTGGGAAGTTGTGATGACCCTATGCAGTATGTCAGGATGCCCTCAGTGGATCATCAGTAAAAAACTGTCTCTGCAGCTCAGAGGTGTTTAAGTTTTATTATTATTATTTGTAGTTTATTTAGAAAATAGTTAATGGTCAGTGTCAGAACTCACCAAGGGGCTTGGGCCAAATGCAATGCGTTGTAGTTGAGAGACATGGAAGGAGGGGTGAATACATTGCATTAAGGAGAGAAGCAAGAATCTGACAGGTTGACTATCTTGGTCACAGTGAAGAGGCAAGAGTTTGTGTGACACTGGGTAAGAGTTTGCAATACACCTGATTCTTGTATGTCTTGGCGGGTCATAGCAGTGTTTGCCTTACTTGTGACCATGTCTGCTTACAGTGGCGAACAGTGTGTTGGGTGAAAGGGATGTCCACCTCCTCCTCTTGTGCTGGTGTGGCGGGACACCAAGGGTTTAAGAAAGTGCTACCTAATGATTATGCTACCCTTAAATTTTACCAGGGAATATGTATAATATGTTTGTTTGTTCTCATTGAGGCAGCAGGAGACCCAAATAAATTAATTAATAAAATTTTATTACAAACAAAAAACATTGCAGTCAATAAGGGGCACAAAAAAACCTTTACAGCAGGACTTGTGCGCGGACATGTCTCAGCCTCCCTCACTCTCAGCACAGGAGCCCCCCAGGGTTGTGTTCTGAGCCCCCTGCTGTACTCTTTGTACACCTATGAATGCGTAGCCACTACGAACTCCACCACCATCAGGTTTGCCGACGACACTGTCGTGGTGAACTCTGACAACAACAATACGGCCTACCTGGAGGAGGTTGGAAATCTGGTGAACTGGTGCCAGAGGAACAATCTCTTCCTGAATGTCAGCAAGACAAAGAAGTTGATAGTGGACTTTCATACTAAGAAGGAGAGGAACTACCAGAGCCCCGCCATCAACAAGAGCCCAGTGGAAAGTGTGGACAGCTTCCGATACCTCGGTGTTCACATCACGCAGGACCTGTCATGGTCATGTCACATCAACACAGAGGTGAAAAAGGCCAGGCAGCATCTCTACCACCTCAGATGCCTGGTAAACTTTAGACTGCCCTCTAAGGTGCTTAAGAACTTCTACTCCTGCACCATAGATACTGTGGCATCCTGACGGGAAACATCTCAACCTGTTCAGGAACAGCACCATGCAGGACAGACGAGCCCTACAGAGGATGGTTCGATCAGCTGAACGCATCATCTGTACCAAGCTCCATGACCTTCAATTGATCTATAACAAGCGATGCTGGACCAAGGCCAGGAAGATAGTAAAAGACCTCAGCCATCCCAACAATGTTCTCTCTGTTGCAGTCAGGAAAGCACTTCCACTCCCTTAATGCCAACACTAAGAGACTGAGGAGGAGCTTCTTCCTGCAGGCTATACGAGCTCTCAATCACCTCAGGACTACAATCTCTTACATTCTACAAGAATACACACATTTATACATGGTACATTTGCACACTTGCACGTTTTTGCACACTGAACTTGAACTGCAACCTTGCGTCATGATCTTGGGTGTAATACAGGTAGTTCTGGCTGAAGTAGGTGCCGTGGGCAAAAAAGAAAGGCATAAGCACAAAGGGTTTGCTTTTCAACTTAAAAAGTATTTTATTAAACAAAAACAATAATAAAGAAAATAAACAAAGGACTTTAAATCAAGAACTCAAAATATAAGCAAAAGGATAACGCTTCACACAGGCTCTATGGCAAAACACAGGCTCTATGGCAAAACACAGGCTAAGAGCTAAATCAAAAGAGACATGGAGGGAATAGAGATAGGACTAGATATTAATAGGAATAATACAAAAAAGTTACTTATCTAAGAATGAATATCTATATAGGAAATAAATATTAAAACAAAAGTAAATTTGAGAAATATATGTTCCCGAACCAGGTCGTTATGTTTCCCATCAGGATGCTCTCTATGGTGCAAGAGTAGAAGTTCCTAAGCACCTTAGAGGGCAGTCTAAAGTCTCTCAGGCGTCTGAGGTGGTAGAGACGCAGCCGGGCCTTTTTCACCACAGTGTTGATGTGACCAGGTCCTGCGTGATGTGTACACTGAAGTAACGGAAGCTGTCGACTCTCTCCACTGGGCTCTTGTTGATGACGGGGTCTGGTAGTTCCTCTTCTGCTTTGCACTAAAGTCCACTATCAACTCCTTTGTCTTGCTGATGTTTAGAAGGAGATTATTCTTCTGGCACCAGTTTTCCAGATTTCTAATCTCCTTCAGGTAGGCCGTCTCATCGTTGTCAGTGATCAGGCCCACCACGACGGTGTTGTCAGCAAACTTGATTATGATGGTGGAGTTGGTAGAGGCTACGCAGTCGTGCGTGTACAGTGAGTACAGTAGAGGGCTCAGAACACAACCCTGGGGGGCTCCAGCGCAGAAGGTTTTGAATGCTGAGATGTCCGCCCATCCTTACTGCCTGTGGTCTCCCAGTTAGGAAATTGGAGGTCCACTGACACAGAGATGAGCTGAGTCCCAGGTGCTCCAGCTTGGTGGTGAATGTAGAGGGAATTATGGTGTTAAATGCTGAGCTATAGTCGATGAAGAGCATTTTAATATAATTCCCCCTTCTGGTGTCCAGATGAGTGAGAGCAGTATGGAGTAGATGAGAGAGAGCGTCATCTGTAGAGTGGTTTGAACGGTAGGCAAACTGTAGTGGATCTAGTGTGTTTCTGATAGTGAAGAAATGAAGTCTCTGACCAGCCGTTCAAAGCACTTCATCACCACTGCTGTGGTGAGATGCCATCTGGTCCTGCTGCTTTCCTGGTGCTCACTCTCCTGAAGGCTCTCCTCATGCTTGGAGATAATAAACGCGTTTCCAGTGCTGGCAGTGACTTCCTGTCTGCAGCCGTTAGCAACGCTAGCATCTTTAGCTGCAGCCTCGGAACGAGCATACAAGATGTTCAGCTCGTCTGCCAAAGTCATGTCCGCGTTTGTCATACCGGATGTTCGTGGTTTATAGTTCGTTATTGTTCTTAGTCCCTGCCACAAGCTCCTAGAGTCACTCTGTTGGAGCTGTGACTCTAGTTTCCTCCCGTAGCGCTGCTTCGCCTCTTTCACCGCCTTCTGGACGTTATATGACGCAGCCTTGTATGGGTCCATGTCATGGTTTTATCCGCCCACGGCTTCTGATTGGGAAAAGTTCTGATGGTCATTTTCTGTACGGTATCATCCGCTAGTTTCCCGACAAATCCCACAACCGCTTCCATAAGCATGCTGATGTCATTGGAGCTGTTTCGGAACATGTCCCAGTCAGCATCATCGAGTGCGTCCTGTAGCGCGGCCACCGATTGGTCCGTCCAGTGCGCAACCTCCCTCTGAACCCGAACTTCCTGTTTGAGTCTTTGTTTATATTTTGGCATGAGGAAGATGACGGCATGGTCATATTTACCAAACGGTGGACGAGATTGTGCCTTCTATCCGTTCTTAACTGTTAACACAATGGTCCAGTGTCTTTTCGCCCCTGGTTGGGCAGGTGATATGTTGATAGAAGTTCAGTGCTGCGCGTTTGAGGTTGGCATTCTTAAAGTCCTCCGCCACAATAAGCACAGTGTCCCGGTGTTGAGTCTGGTGCTGTATGAGTGCCTCATGCAGCTCGCATAAGGCAGTGTCCGTGTCCGCTTGTGGTGGAATATAAACGGTGCTGATTATGACCGATGTAAACTCCCGAGGAAGAAAAAAGGACGACATTTGATGGTCAATAGTTCCAGGTGGGATGTGCAGGAGCATGTAAGAGGAACAACGTTTGCGCTGTTGCACCAGCTGCTGTTCACCATTAAGCACACGCCGCCTCCCCTTGTCTTCCCCGAGTCCTGTGTCCTGTTCATGCGGTGAACCGAGAAGGACTTGGCCGGCTGGATGGCGTGGTCCGGCACCGCAGGGTTCAGCCATGTCTCAGTGAAACAGAGGAGATTGCAGTCCCGAATGTCTCTCTGGAACTTTACCCTGGCCCTGAGGTCATCAAGCTTGTTCTCCAGGGACTGGACACTGGCGAGCAGGATGCTAGGCAGATGTGTGCGGTGTGCACAGGCTTTCAGCCTGTTCCTGATGCCGGCTCGTTTCCCTTTGGGCCGTCGCTTCGCGTCGCGTTCTTTGTTCTCCCTCAGGATCTCACTCGGCCAGCTCGGATCCGGAGTTAAAAATGTCGAATTGTGAGTACATCGTAGACCAATAGAAATAAGAGTATCTCTATCGTACCTAATGCACTCAATGGTGATGAATTAGCCGGTTTAAAGTTAATGAAAGTTAACTTAAAATAGGTCGGAGCAGTCGTGACGGCAGCCATCTTGGAATACCTGGGACCACTCTGAGGAGAGGGTGGAGGCTTGTAATAATTTTTTTTTTAGCAAATTACTATTTTTAATGCCACATTTTTGTCAGACCCCTTGAGTTAAAACTGAAAAGTCTTAACTTCACTACCACCTTGTGTGTTTCATTTCATAGTTTATGTGGTGGGACACCGAGATCAAATGGCAAAGCATATCTTTCTTGACTATATATAAGTCATGCAATGTTGACTTGTGATTTTTGTGGTCATGCACTTTGCAGCAGCATGCAAAGTCGGTGAGTCTGTGTTGATAATTTACAGCCCCTTATCTGACAGCTTATTTATCTGACAGCTCAGTTTCTCAGCCTCATAGACTTTGCATGTTGTTGCAAAGTGTATGACCACAAAAATCAACCTTGCATGGCTGAGGTAGCAATTATATGTTCCCTTTACAACACAACAATAATAAGCTTAACTTCATTGTCTCTAAAAGAGGTAAAAAGCTGTCTATAGTATACCCTAACGTACCATAATTTGATTTTAAGACAAAAAGTACAAATTAATAAAAAAGTCATAATATAGAGGACAATATCTACTGTAGAATATTTTTACTTGAGTGGTTGGCTGTTTCACAAACTCAGAGGAGAGTGGCTGATAAGTTTTGTATTGTTTGACAGGTTCATGTGAAGGGTAGATGCTTGCAGCAAAATATATATTCTGCTTTGATACATTTTTATTGTCTTTTGACAATACAAAAATTATACAATCACAATAAAATTTTATATTTATATTATATACATTTTTTAGTGAAGTCTCAAGTCAAGTCAAGTAGGCTTTTATTGTCATTCCAACCATATACAGTTAGTACACAGTGAAAAGAAACAACGTTCCTCCAGGACCAGGGTGCTACGTACATGCAACAACATAAATTTACAACTTACATTTTTACATTTTTAAGTTACTCTAAAAGAAAAACTATCAAATATCTATACAAAAATACACAATAGACAAAGTGCGCGTGCAAATGTGCAAACAAAGAGGTACATGACAGACACAACAATGTAACACATAACAGTACTTTTTGATGAAGGATGAATTGAGGTAGTGGGAAGAGCAACCGTAAACAGTTTACATTTTGACAAGAGTATTTGTGTGTGCAAATAGCAGTCAAATAAATATTGTGCAAAAAAATTGCGAGAAGCAGCACAGGTAGGTAGGTATGAGCAGATTGAGATGGGTGTACATCAGTGTGATTGTGCATGTGTGTTTATCAGTTCAGTCCAGATGTTATTTAGTTCGTCTGAGTGATTTGTGTGTGTGTGTGTGTGTGTGTGTGTGTGTGTGTGTGTGTGTGTGTGTGTGTGTGTTTATCAGTCCATCCAGCTGGCCAGGATTTACATGCTTTTTTCTCTGGCAAATAAGATTTGACAAAGTTATCACAATTAGATATCATCAAGCTACATCAGACCATTAAAAGTTCTGCAATTCAACTGTTGACCACTGATCATCCCTGGATTCGAGGCTTGCCCATTTTATACCCCCAAAATGTTTCCCTCCAAAAGTTTCCAAAGACGAAAAAGACATTCATTTCTTCTTGGTTGGAGGTGTGATATAAAAACTTGACTTCACCCAACACACAACAAGCATAAATTGTTAACATTTGGTACATCTGCTTACAACAAGATTCACAACAAGGAAGTGCAATATGGATTTTGTGCATTCATATATACTGAATCATGACACAGTTATGTTCCTTTTATGAAATGCTTTTAGTTTTACATCAGATGTATCAGGACACACAATTTCCAAAAAAGTTAAACTTTTATCTCATCAGTCCACAAAATATTTGCTCAAAAATCATGATTTTTTTTGACAAATGTGAAACGAGCCTTTTGTGTTCTTTATGGTCAGCAAAAGTTTTTGCTTTAAAACCCTACCATGGATGTTCATGAATCACGAACACTGTCCTTACCTGAGGAAAGTGAAGCCTGCAGTTCTTTAGATGATGTTCTGTGTACTTTTATGAGCTCCTGGATGAATTCTCTTGGAGTAATCTGACCACTCCTGGGAAGGTTCACAACTTTTCTAAGTTTTTTCCATTTGTGGATAATGACTCTCACCATGGTTCACTAAAGTCCCGAAGCCTTGAAAACTGCTTGGTAACCCTTTTCAGACTGATACTGTAAATGTTAATTACTTTGTTTCTGATCTGTTTTTGATTTTCATTAGATCGCGGCATGATGTGCTGCATTTCGAGATCTTTTACCTTGCTTCACTTTGTCAGGTTTTATTTCTTGATTCATTGATTCAACATGTCTGGCATGGTTGTGAAAGTGAAATTTAACTTAGCTGTCCATAAGATGTAGTTAATCACAGTTTATGCATGATTTAGCAAGAGGGCAATTGCTTTTTCATAGAAGGTCAGATTGGTTTGGACAGTTTTTTCTCCTTGAAATCAACATTTAAAAACTGCTTTTTGTATTTACCTGCGTTATCTTTGTGCAACATAAAAATTTGTTTGATGGGCTCAATCATTTCATTGTGGCAAATGTGCAAAAATGCTTTTTTACAGCATCGCATGACATGCTCTGGTACTTAATCAATTAGAACTACTGCTCTGATTATATTCCAAAGTATGTATGGAAAAAGGAGAAACAAGTATATGCCCAGTGCACATACTTACAGTAGATAACATTTTAACTAATTAGGCTATGGTCGTGGAAGGCAGTTCTGCAAGTTCTATTTTCTACTTTATTGAACCCAGTAGAATACATAGATCAATGAATTCTAAACTTGTAGACAATTACAATATATGGCCAAAAATGTCATATCACTCATTGTCTATCTCAGGAGACAAGGGCACAAGGCAGGGTACACCCTGGACAGGCTCCAATCCATCGCAGGGCACACACTGCAAGCAATTTGGGAATAGTCTAATCTGCATATATTTGGAATTTGGGAGGAAGTACCTGGAGGAAACCGACCAAGCACGGGGAGAACATGCAAATTCCATACACACAGAGGGTAAATTGAACCTGAACCCTGGAGGTGCAAGGCAACAGTGCTAACCATTAGGCCAGGGAAAGGGGGAGAGGGGAATAAATAAGTAATATACTTTTCCTAAACGCACAGTATAAAAGTGAAATACATACATTCCGTCACTTAGACAGGCCCCAATAAGTCTCATGAATTAAGATTTTGTTAGGCTATGCAGATAGTTGTTTTAAGATGAGCATCAAATAAAAACCTTAATAGATTGCAGGCAGAACCCTCAGTACAGACACACACATATAGGAGAGGTGTTAAAAGTCTTAGTGGTCTTACAAAATGAGGTCATGTTTAGTGATAAACCAGAATTAGCCAATCAAAAAAGACAAATATCTCATTAACATGGAGTAGAACAGGCTCTACTCTATTGCGAAGGCTTTCTATTAGATTTTTTGTGAGTTTGTCTGAGGGAATTTTTCCTCACACCTTACAGAGTATTTATGAACTGTAATGACCCCACATTAAGTCTAAGGGTAGCAAGGATATTAAAGAAAGGTGTACACTTATGCCTGCTCAAACACTACACTAGTTTCAATAGCAGACCATATCAGTGAGTACACCACAATCCCAGGTATTTTATAAGAACAGTGATATGTACCAGAAAGTTTTTTTCATGGCTTTTTAGCTGCAACAGATTCAATGTGTTGGGTATAAGAGTGTTATTCTGGAATAATATTCTTAATTATAACTTATGTGATTGAAAAAATATTAAGCTACATCTCCCTAGTCTGTCCGTTTCATAAAATCTAAAGATGGGTACTAGCAGCTAAATGTTAATGGTTAACCATAGCCTTTTTTGAGCTTGTTATAACCTTTTTATCACTGAACATTATGAATAGTTATAAATGGGTTGGTTAAAAAAAAAAATTCCCCCTCAGACGTTTCCAGTCCATGCCTTCTGGTTGGCTAGAAAAATGTACTCATGCAAAGAAAATTCACATTTTGTGCATGTCTTTTGATCATGTTCTTTTCTTGTACTCAATGTTGTAACCTCTTTAATAACCAGAGAAATGTGGTTGACAACCATGTGACTGCCCAGTTTTCAACTAAAACTAGTAAACTAGTAATTGGAAGTAAAAAGTTATGTTGGCTAACTTTCTATTATGAAGAAGGTCATTTAAACATTTTAGGTTTTAGATTTTCTTTATTAAACTTTCCGGTTTAAAGCACTGTGCAAAACTCTTGATCCCCTCATGATTTTTCCATATTAAATCAGATTAAATGATTAGATTAAAATAAAGAAATGGGGACAAAAGCCTCAAAATGAGTAGGAAATGCCCTATTATGTTTTGAACTTCAAAAACAGTTAAAAAAAGTTAAAACAGGCAGGATTTTTTTTCACAGACATTTCTGGTCCCTGCCATCTGATTTTCTAAACCCGAATAAATTGGCAAAACTCAAAATTTTTTTGAGGTAATCAGTTACATCAAAATTTTTAAGTAATGATGTTTCCACTTTTAAGTAACCAGAACTATCAGTTTGTTCTACTCATTCATATTGATCATTCTTTACTTGCATTACTGTGTAACCTAACTCATACTATAATTTTTTTAGTCATTGCAAATCAAATTAATTGTTGTTCTAACCTGCTCCTGGCAATGGGTAGCCACAGAGCACTGTAAACCCGATTAAGTTGGCAAAACTCAAAATATTTGAGGTAATCAGTTACATGATTAGAATATAAAGTAATGATGTTTCCAGTTTTAAGTAAACAGAACTATCCATTTTTTATTTTGTTGAACTTGGGCAAATCAAAAAGTATTTTGCAGACCATCCAGGCCAGGAATGGGACCCAGGCCTTCCATATGGCAGGCCTAACACTTAGCACTGTGCCACAAGTGCTTTTATAGATATTATGTTGATGGTGGTTTTACTTAAGGTATTGTTACTTAAGTACTTACAAAGTAAAAGATTTTTGCAGATCATCCGGACTGGGAATTGAACCCAGGCCTTCTGCATAGCAGGTGCAACACTTATCACTGTGCCACAAGTGCTCTACAGATAGTATGTTGGTGAAAGTTTTACTTAAGTTATTGTTACTTAAGTACTTACGAATACATAAAATGTCAAATTTGTTCAGCTAACTTGAAAAGTCTCATTTCTACAAATTCATAAATGCCAAAAAGTTCTGAATACTCAAAAAGGTCTATTAATTTGACCTAATTGCAATTATTTAAGTTAACAGTACTCAATGTGTTTAATTACTTTGAACATTAAGGTTTACAGTGTGGTTTGCCACAGGTTTTTTCTCCAGATGCCCTTCTGAACACAACCCTCCAATTTTTATCTGGCCTTGGGACAGTCATTTCATCCAGTGGCTTGGAATCAAACCTGGCCCTTTCGCATTTTTTGTCTTTAGCAGACAAAACAGCACAACTTTTTTTTTCAAAATGTAAAAGTCACTTTTAAACAAGCTGTTTTACAGCAGAAAATTAAGAGAAGTTGTTGATGTGGAAAAAAAGCCCACTTCTGCAAACTCATTTTATAAGAAGTGGCACCAGGCTCTTAGCACCAAATAAAAAGCTCACACAGCAGAGCTGTGAAAAAGCAGGATGACACACACAGTCTGATCTCCTCATTGAGTAAGTGAGTTTACTTTGACTGTTTTACGGAGGTCAGAATGGTTTCTTTCTTTTTACATTAATCTTTAATCACAGTTAATAACCTGTGGTTAAAACCACTTTAGTATTCATATTTGCCAGGTATATTTCAATGAAAAACATTTAGCAAGTGCTCACTCACTTAAATAAATGTTTGTATTTAAGGATATTCCTCAGTTCATATTAATTTTGGAGTTTGATGATTCTCCCGTGTTATGTGGGTTTTCTCTGAATACACTGGTGCCCTCAAAAATTTAAAGACATGCATTGTAGTCTGTTTTGCGTGTCCATAGGGAATTATTGGGTATTTAAGTGTCCTTCTCGATACATTAACACCTCATACATGGTGTCCTGTGATATTTGAGATACTCTTCTGGTCCTACAATCTTAGACAAGGTAAAGGATTATGAAAAATCAATGAATTTACTAAAAATATATTGCTGAACTTTACTTAGAGTCAATCTTATATTATCTTATTAGATGGTAGATAGATAAACCTTTTTATGTTTTCATGTTTTGTGAACCACATGGGGGCGTGCTGCCACAGGAAAAATAATAAGCAATGATGTGATGGAATAGCGGTGGTCTAGTGGTTAGCACTGTCGCCTGGCACCTCCCGGGTCTGGGTTCGATTCCCGGTAAATCTGGGTTTGATTCTTATCTCTGTGTCCATGGAGTTTGCATGTTCTCCCTGTGCTTGGTGTGTTTCCTCCGGGTACTCCGGTTTCCTTCCACAGTCCAAAGACATGTAGGTTAGGTTAATTGGCCTTCTCCTGGGATAGGGTCCAGGCCCCCTGTTACCCTGAATACAATACGCTCACTCCGAAGCTCACTAGATAGTTGGCCTCCCCTATTTGCAGGCGTGCAAAAGAGCGGGACTGTGGAATTAGGCACGGCTGATGAGCCATCGCTGCTGATGATTCCGGGCTTCTCCCACAGCGGGGAGTGTAGCTTGGGGTCGGTTGGACTCCTGGACTTTACCACGCGGTGTGACTGGCAAGCAAGCAGGGCAAATGGAACGCGCCCTATGTACTTCAAAGGGGCGAGTGCGCCCTAATCTCCGCCACGAGCTCGCTGCCGAAGCTCCGGCGGCAAAGAGGAAACAGCCGCAAGGTGGATCACATCACGGCCCTACAGAGATGTCAGTGAGCCCTCCCTTGTGCCTGCATGCCAGCCCCTTTCTTTCCATCCTCCTCGTTTAACCCTTTCCTTTCCCATTTTTCCTAATTAAATTACCCTTTTTCCTATAGGATCTCGTCTCATGAACGTGCTTCATGGCGCTGCTCATGCACATAGGGTCGAAGCCATTACAGTGTTGTATAAGCATTAAAATAATTTAACACAGACAAAGCTGATCCTGTGTACACACCCACCTTTGGCAGATGCTAATGAATATTAATGAGTATGCAAATTGAATGGTCACCGGACAAAGTATCAAAGTGACAAAAAAATGTCAAAACCCAATCTAGAGCACATTTTCTTGAGCGATTCCGTAAAAAGCTTGAGTCTTTTTTTTGGCTCTGTGTCCACCATGTTCCCTTTCAAAAGCTACACTCAATGCTGCGTGAAAACGCTATGGGAACATCTCTTTGTTGCCCGGTTGTGAAGCCTGTGCATGTCAAACCCGCCGAATACGTTCGGCTTATAACCTGTGCCAGGCATGACGTCACCGAATAAGGTGCACCTGCAGGTTATAAATAGGAACCGGAAACATCCTCAGATCTTTTTGTCTTCAGGACCGCTTTGTGTTTGCGTGTGCATGTACAAGCCGTAACGAAAGCAAAATAAAAAATAACAGCATTAACTCACCGATATGGCGAAGTTGCTTAAGAGATGCGTCCCTCCGTGCGATAGATCTCTTTCAGAGGGCGATCTTCACGAGTTTTGTCTCGAGTGCTTGGGGGAAGAACACACTCGCCTCAGGCTTCAGGGAGAATGTGAGTACTGTGATCTTCTCCCTATTAAGGTGCTTCGCGCGCGGCTCGCTTTCTTTAAAGAGAATTCGCGTGCTGATCTGGCAGACGAGATGGAATTTCCGATTTCTCTCTCGCTCTCTCCGGATCAGGAAGTTTTAGTTTCCACTTCGCAAGCGTGCTCCGGCGCTTCTTGTGAAGAATCTTCATCTCTCGCTTCCATGGAAGTAGCCTCCTCACAACGCTCCTCCAGTGCTCACAGAGCTCATGAGGAATTATTAGAGGTTATAACGTGTGCGGTCGAGCGATTGCATATCGACTGGCCGCAGAAGCGAGATTCCCCTCGCTTTACGACTCCAGGGCATCCGTATTTTGAATTACATAGACAACTGGCTGATTCTGGCCCAGTCTCAGGAGCTAGCGCTTCGACATCGGAATGTCGTCCTAGCCCATCTTCATTCTTTAGGATTGAGACTCAACGCCACAAAAAGCGTTCTCCTTCCTGTTCAGTGGATAACATTTGGGTGTCACATGGGATTCAGTCACAATGCGGGCACAGTTGTCTCCTGCTCGTGTCGAATCCATTCTCAACACCCTAAAGGAAATCAAGCTAGGCCAGAAGGTCACTGTTCATCACTTTCAGAAATCTTTAGGCCTCATGGCGGCTGCGTCCACGGTGATACCTTTGGGCCTTCTGCACATGAGAGCATTTCAGCTGTGGCTAAGAGCCAGGGGGTTTCATTCAGGGGCCAACCCCCAAAGGCCAATAAGGGTTACGCGCCGGGGGTTTCGTACCCTTTCTATGTGGTTCAGACCCCGGTTTCTGACTTTGGGTCCCACTCTAGGTCCGTCTTGTCGTCGCACGATGCTAACGACAGACGCTTCCCTCATGGGCTGGGGTGCAGTCTTGGATGGCCGTCCAGCACAAGGGAGCTGGAGAGGTCATCTTCTCGCGTGGCACATCAATTGCCTCGAAATGATGGCTCTGTTTCTGGCCCTGAAACACTTCCTCCAGCAGTTGAGAGGCTACCATGTCCTAGTGCGGGTGGACAACACTGCGGTAGTCTCGTACATAAATCACCAGGGTGGGCTGCGTTCGCGTCGCTTGAACAAGCTAGCGCACCAGGTTCTGCTTTGGGCACAGGACAAGTTCCTCTCCCTCAGGGCGATTTACATTCCAGGGCACATGAATGTAGGAGCAGACTTGCTATCCAGACAAGCTGTAGAACAGGGGGAATGGAAGCTCCACCCCGAAGTAGTCAGTCAAATCTGGGGAAGATTTTACGTAGCAGAGGTGGACCTCTTGCCTCACAAGAGGCAGCACAATGCCCCCTTTACTACTCTCTGACTCCTCCAGCTCCCCTGGGTCTGGACGCAATGGCCCACACGTGGCCCAGATTACGCCTTTATGCATTTCCACCTATAGTTCTGCTCCCGGGAGTCCTGGCGAGGGTCCGTCAACCTTATTGATAGCTCCCCATTGGCCGACCAGAGTGTGGTTCTCGGATCTAATATCTCTCCTCGACGGCTCACCCTGGGTGATTCCAGTGAGGAGGGATCTTCTGTTTCAGGCACAGGGGACAATACTTCATCCCTGGCTCTGGAGCTCTGGAACCTTCACATTTGGCCCCTGAACGGGACCAACTGAGACATGCTGGGCTTTCAGCCAGCGTAATTGAAACCATTTTAAGTGCCAGGGCTCCCTCCACTAGAAGAACTTATGCCCTCAAATGGAGTGTATTTGAAAATTGGTGCATGGCAAGACACATAGACCCAGTTCACTGCCAGATTCTTTCAGTGCTGGAGTTTCTGCAAGAAAAGTTGTCCTCGGGCTTATGCCCTAGTACGCTCAGAACGTACGTAGCCGCTATTCGTGGAGCTAAACGATTTAAGCCGCCCACTAGAGCGACGGCCCCTTCATGGGACTTAACTATCGTACTCGAAGGCCTGGTCGACACCCCTTTCGAACCACTAGAGTCAGCGCCTGTCAGGCTTCTGTCTCTTAAGATGTTTTTTCTTATGGCTATTACTTCTTTGAAGAGGATTGGAGATCTGCAGGCTCCGTCAGTCTCCCCATCCTGCCTAGACTTTGCTCCTGGGCTAGTCAAAGCTATCCTGCATCCTCACCCGAACTATCTTCCCAAGTTTCCATTCTCGACCATGCACCCAGTTGTGCTCGAAGCCTTCTGTCCTCCGCCTTTCACAGCTCCGGAGCAGGAGAAACTTCACTTACTGTGTCCAGTACGTGCTCTTAGGATATACGTCCACCGCACTAGCCAGTGGCATAAGTCAGAGCAACTCTTTATTTGCCATGGGGGTCGCAACCAGGGGGCGGCTGCCACTAGGTGAGAGATGCCATCTCACACTAGGTGAGAGATGCCATTGCCCTAGCCCATGAGGCGCGTCGTCACACTTCGCTTCTGGGAATCAGGGCTCACTCATCCAGGTGGATTGCCTCATCGATTGCATTGGCAAGAGGCGTCCCCCTGCAGCAGGTGTGTGATGCGGCGGGCTGGTCCTCTCCACACACGTTTGTTAGATTTTATAGTCTGGATGTCAATGCTACTCCGGGTTCACGGATCCTTCATTCAGCATCCCAGCGCTAGGTCTGAGACCTCCTCGGCTTGTGCGCACACGCTACACAACCTGGGGGTCCAGACACTTGCAGTGCGGCGGCGTTGATATTCTCATTACCATAGCGTTTTCACACAGCATTGAGTGTAGCTTTTGAAACGGAACGTCTCGGGTTACTTGGCTGTAACCCTGTTCCCTGATAAAGCGGGTACGAGATGCTGCGTTCCGATGCCGCACTGCTGGTGTGCCTGGACGTCCTTCAGACAAAATTGACCAGAAGATGTTTGCGGTTCACTCCTATTTATAACGTGCAGGTGCACCTTATTCGCTGACGTCATGCCTGGCACAGGTTATAAGCCGAAGGTATTCGGCGGGTTTGACATGCACAGGCTTCACAACCGGGCAACAAAGAGATGTTCCCATAGCGTTTTCACGCAGCATCTCGCTTTATCAGGGAACAGGGTTACAGCCAAGTAACCCGAGACGATTTCTCTGTTCTTTTGAACAAACTTGTAATGAGGTCTCAAGTCACATGATCTCAGTGCCACAGAAGGGAGGTTGGGCCTAATTAGCATACTAAAAGTACAGACTGCAAGAAATATTTTTTTAAAAATATGTTTCATATACTGTAGATAGATATGTAATAACGGTATCACTCATCAGTTTAATGAACATTCTTCTTATTTATTGTATACCTATATATTCTGAATCAATCTTTAAGATCTCCTTAAAATCAGAAAGTTACATCTCTGTCTGAAATCTGAAGTATTTTCCAAATGGCTTAATAAACACTTCTTTAAAAAAATGTAATCATATTTAGCTTAATTTACATTTTGTACATCCTGTTTAGATAGAACATAATTATTCAAGGTCATTACTACAGCAATGCTCAAGTATTAAGAGGCAATAGGTTCTCTTAATTTAAAGATTATTTATTATTTTGCTGAAATTATGTGTAGCATCTGGCATGAAAGGCCCTTTGTTGCTATAGAAACTAAAATTCATGCCCTAGGTCTCCTGGGATAGGCTCCAGGCTCCCCGTACCCTAAATACAGGCTAAACTGGTATAGATGGTAAGTAAGTGACTGAGAGTAAGTGGTAAAAATACAGTATTTGAAACAGGGAAAATTTTGAAGGTGTTTGTTTATTCTAAAGTGTGTTTGATGTTTACTGATGTAGTATTATATTAAACAAGTTAAAGACACTCAATAAGATATGAAGAAAGAAATAAACAAACAAACAAACATGATTAAATGACAAAATCCTAAGTGTAATAATAAAATAATAATTGTAGGCCGAAAAATAACTTCTCCCACTATTCTTGTTTCCACAGGGGAAAGGAGAATTTCACCCACGGACATGGCTGATTTCACATTAAATTAAAATAATTAATACAATCTATAAAATGAAAATAAAACAAATTAATCTTCACTTTACCTTTAAAAAAAAAGTACAAATAAATCCCGACAGATAAGTGTTTCCGTTGGTGCGCGCAGGCGCTGTGTGTGTGTGTGTGTGTGTGTGTGTGTGTGTGTGTGTGTGTGTGTGTGTGTGTGTGTGTGCAGTAGTGGAAATATAAATTGGAGATACATTAAATATAGGAAGACTGCTTAATTATACACCTTTGTTTTTTAAAGGCAAATCTATCATTCTTTTAAGTCATAATAATATGTATGTAGTAATAATAATATGCATTTATTATTGTTTAAGCAAACTAGGTGGCTTATAGATTCATGCATTTTATCAGTGACAATCAAAAAAAAAAGCTGAACTACAAGGTTTTTTTGTATGTTTATTCAAACAAAAAATAGCATGAAGCAGGTAGAAAACAGGAAACAGTATAATGTCATAATTAGTTTGGATTTCTTCACGTATAGCATGACTTCACACATTAAAATTGAGAAATTAGGTTAATCATTTAGATGCACAGGAGGAGCTCACTGTACATGACGCTGAAGATGTGCGTGTGAGAGAGTGAGTTAGCTTTGTATAGAGATAAGGTTAGCTAACCTGACTGATTCGTTCGGCATTGAGAAGAAAAAGAACTTCCTCTGTGACCCCAACACTGTGACCACAGTGGCGCTTCAGTGAGGGTGCACGAGAGCGGTGAAACAAACTGTGTGGTTATCAACACACTCTTAATTTGTTTTATTAGAGCTGCGTCTGCCCAAAAAGGAGAACTGAAAGACATAAATCATCTAAAACGATTTACTCACACCATTAACAAGAAAATTCTGTACTGAATACTGTACTGGAGAAGGCGTTTGACAGGTGAGTTATTGCTCATAACACAATATGCCCTGGATATGAGTCGAAAGCCTGAGTGTTGTAGTTTGTGATGCTATTGAGAAGCTGGATGCTATCAAGATTTTTTGTTTTCTGCTCTACCCCTTTGCACGGTTTTTCTCCGTAAGTTTAATTCAATTTTAAAAGTTTGTTTGTAAAATTTAGCATTGTCTGGTAAGAGTCCAGAACCATCTAATGAAAGCTAAAGCACTGAATTATTTGTATTTAGGTATTTCAATGGTTTCATATATGAATAAAATAATGAAGGAATGAACGAACAAACAAATAAGCAAGCAAAGATACAAACATACAAGCAAACGAATACTGCCTGGAAAAAAGTAAATAGTAATAATAATAATAATAATAATAATAATTCTTTAAATAAGCAAATATTTAAGAGCCTGCAATGGCTGGAAGATGAGAGTCTGCAAAGCATTACCCAACATCACCACATTCCTATCTCAGCCACCTTTGGTTGAGGCAGAGTTATTCTGTAGGAGAGAGAGAGAAAGGCAGTAACGAGAGGAGCGTATGACGTACAGTTTGCATCAGCGGGATTTTGCTTAACCCCGGATTTCTTTGTGACGACCTGTGCACGGTAGCAAGGCTTTTATTTTTTCATTTCATGTATGAACATTAAGTTTACTAATTCAGACCAACCTTTGTTAACTTGGAACCAGTATCACATGTATAATGAAGCTGAGTTGTGATTTTCCTCAGTGTAGTGATTTCCGCAGTCAGGCCATGTCCACACGTAGCTGGGTATTTTTAAAAACTGTGATTTTTCTCTGCGGTTTTGGTCGTTGAAAACGGAGCTTTTGGAAAACTGGCCAAAGTGAAGATTTTCCAAAACTCAGTTTTCAGTGGTGTTGTGTGGACAGGGGAAACAGAGATTTCAGCTTGTTGTAACGTCACCTTGTGCCGGTGATGTAACTGTCTGTGTGCTCGTCTCCTTGATCTGTGCAATAGCGGACATATGTACAGTAAGCTAGTGACTGTGTTAACGTTATGTACTGGACTTTTTACATGCGTGTACAGTGGAACCTAGGATTACAAGCATAATTCGTTAAAGAAGTGGGCTCGTATTCCAAAACACTCGTAAACCAAATCATCATTTTCCCATAAGAAATAATGAAAACTCAAATTATTCGTTCCACAGAACCAAAAATTAAATACATTAAAAATAATTAATACAATCTATAAAATGAAAATAAAACAAATTAATCTTCACTTTACCTTTAAAAAAAGTACAAATAAATTCCGACAGATAAGTGTTTCCGTTGGTGCGCGCAGGCGCTGTGTGTGTGTGTGTGTGTGTGTGTGTGTGTGTGTGTGTGTGTGTGTGTGGAATTAGCCCCTTCACTCGCCTCGTTTTACACAGTAACACTCCTTCTCTCTCTCCCCAACTCGCTTTTTAAGTTTCACAGCAAACACATACACAAAGGAAACACCGTTTTAACAGGAAAAAAAGAAATCTCTCTGAGACTGGCATGAGCGCATACTAACGGAATCACTTTTTAAGTTTCACAACAAACACACACACACACACACACACACACACACACACACACACACACACAATGGAAACACCGTTTTAACAGGGAAAAAAGAAATCTCTCTGATACTGTCGTGAGCGCATACTAAAGGAATCACTGCTGTAAAGTAAAAAAACAAAACAAATGAACCAGCACTTTACCTTTGAAAAGAATCTTTAAAAAGAGTTTCTGTGATTGTTCTACTAGCCTGGACCATGTCATCATTGCTCAGCTTACCAGCAGCCATTTTCCGAGATGTAGAGCATGATGCCTTAAAACGGGTCTGTTACTACAACTACACAGACGATGAAGAACATGTTGCTGTAGTGGTGTGCAGATTCATTTTTGGATTTGTGATCCCCTTACTGATTATCATGTTCTGTTATTTCCTGATCATAAGAAAGCTGAAATCTAACCATATGGCGAGGTCCAATAAGCCATTTAGGGTCATGACAGCATTGATAGTTGCTTTCTTCATTAGCTGGCTGCCTTATCACTTTTTTTTTTAACATATTGGAGATAAGTCTAAAAGATACAAGTGTCATCTCTCCTGGCCAAATATTTGGAGGCACATTGGCAAGCGCCAACAGCTTCATGAACCCTTTTCTTTATGCTTTCATGGGAAAGGACATCAAGAGGAAATGCTATGCACTTCTGTCAAAGATTGAGAACACATTTGAGGAGGAAGCGCAGAGTACATTCAGAGAGACGTCTATTACTACCCCAGAAGACGGGAAACTTTCAACAACTGTTTAAAGATATCAGGCCTTGTCAATTCTTTATAGTTGTTCAAAAAGTCTTGACAGAAAGTTGTTTTATAAATGTTTTACAGCATGTAATATAACAACAAAATGCATGTGAAATGTGCAATATGTAGTTTGTTGTACACTATGTACAATCATTAGCAATTTTCTCTGCTACAGAAACCATACCATCAGTAAATATTTACTCTTAACAGTATATACCCTTAAAACTTGGTTCCTTACTCAGTATTATAAGCTTTAGGTGTTACTGGTTTATATATATTTTTAAGTTCTTATGTAATAATTTCAAACTGAAAATGTTGCCTGTAAATGTATGCCAGAGCATTTTTTTATCATCATCTTCATATTTTTATGCAAATTTTAAGATACATTTTTCATACATATCATTTATTGCATGCATTATTGTCAAATATACATGATTAGCATTATTTTTCATTTTTTATGTTGATTAATATTGTAATATTTTATTATTAATACTTTTATGTTAATAAAACAATAATAACTATATTAATCTTATATATTGGAAACTAATAAACAAATGAATAATATGTGGATGTCATGATACGGGGTGCGAGGCATAAATGCAGAGGTCCAGGTGTTAAAGGAAACGATGTTTTTATTAACACAAAAGGTCAGGGGAAAATCAAATAAACAAATATACTTGATATGAAAACGAAACTAAAACACGAATAAAGACACGGAAACCACAAACTAAACATACAGACATTTACGGGTATAAATCAACAGATGCAAGACAAGAAACTCAAAGAAACCAAACTATTTATAATAAAACTAATAACCAACTCGGTTCAGGTGAGCGCCCATGTCACCTGACCGAGTTGCCACATGGGAAATGAAGAACTACAAAAAAAGAACTACAAACACAAATCACTGGGCGCTAGGCGCCCTCTAGGGGTTACCCCTGACAGTACCCCTCCTCAAAGGGCGCAACACCGGGGCGCCACAGGAGGTCCAGGGCATCCCCCCCAGAGTCCAATGTCTGCCCCTCTCACCCAGAGGCTGGCTTTTATGTCCTGTGGGCCAGGTGGCTTGATGCCCCCATTGAAGCAGGGCAGCGGAGATGGAGGAAGCTCGCCGTCCTCGTTGATGTAGGGTGGCGAAGGCAGTGGATGCTCGCCGTCCTCGGTGACGCAGGGCGGCGGAGGAAGAGGAAGCTCGACGTCCTCGGCGATGCATGACTGCGGCGGCGGAGGAAGAAGAAGCTCGACGTCCTCAGCGGCGCATGACGGCGGCGGCTGAGGAAGAGGAAGCTCGACGTCCTCGGCGGCGCATGACGGCGGCGGCGGAGGAAGAGGAAGCTCGACGTCCTCGGCGGTGGCGGAGGAAGAGGAAGCCCGCTGTCCTCGGCGGCGCATGACGGCGGCGGCGGAGGAAACTCGCTGTCCTCCTCACTGCAGAACGGCGGCGGTGGAGGATACTCGCTGTCCTCCTCAGCGCTGGGCAGCGACGGCAGTCCGCTGTCGTCCTCACTGCAGGACGGCGGCGGTGGAGGATACTCGCTGTCCTCCTTAGTGCAGGACCGCGGCAGTGGAGGATACTCGCTGTCCTCCACGGTGC
Source organism: Clarias macrocephalus (assembly GCA_011419295.1). Classification (NCBI taxonomy): domain Eukaryota; kingdom Metazoa; phylum Chordata; class Actinopteri; order Siluriformes; family Clariidae; genus Clarias; species Clarias macrocephalus. The sequence continues at coordinate 11,347 of JAAGKR010004032.1, read as the reverse complement.
AGGACGGCGGCGGTGGAGGATACTCGCTGTCCTCCTCAGTGCAGGATGGCGGCGGTGGACGCTCGGCAGCTCGCTGCACTCCTCGGCGCTCAGCAGCTTGCCTTACAAATTTCTTGTGAATAATGGTGTAAAACCAGAAGCCAGTTGCAGAAAAATTAATGAATACCATGTCTCCAACTTGCTTAAGACATGCATCTGTCTGTGAGAACTGTACACACAATCATTCACAAACACCACTTGCACATTAAGGGAACTTGGTTGCGAGTTATTGCCACATCCCCTTGACCTGACTACAGCCCCGACCTTTCTCTAAGTGATATCCACATGTTTGAGTTATTGAAGGAGTTTTTGGGGGGCCAGAATTTCAGACGTGAAGCAGGCAGTCCAATCATGGCTCAGGTGTACTGAGAAAACTTTTTACCATGAGGTTATTCAAGCACTACTGAAACACTGGCCTTCTTGTAACTTAAATAATTAAAAGATTCTTTTGATTGTGTAAAGCTGCTTTGCGACAATGTCAATTGTTAAAAGCGCTATACAAATAAAGTTGAATAAGTTTAAATTGAATTGAATAAGTGCATTAGTGTAGCAGGTGATTGTATACTGTAGAGGAGTAAAGGTACAGAAGTTTTTATTCTTAAATGCCCTTTGTATATTCTGTCATAAAGTTCTGGCAACGTTTACCATTTCAAATCATAGCCTACAATTACAACCACCTCAAACTGCAATTCCCAGCACAACACACGACCAGCACAGTCAGTCTCTGCTGGAGGAGTATCAACCCAGTCGTGCTTTATAAGCACACTCTGTACCTAATATTTAAGTTTAATTAATAATAAGTTCAGCTCAATTACTTGACTACTTACATTATTACTTAAGAAGGGTTACCAGAGGTGATTCTAGGGTTTGTTTGGGCTCTAGGCAAAATTTTTGGGACGGGATGTGTTTCCTTTCATTTTTCAAATAAACTTTCCAGAGCAAAGCAAAATTATGAAAATGTAATATGCAAGTAATTTGCGGTGAAACTCACCTGTGAAAAGTGATACTACTGGTTGGGGGGGTTTGTTCACAAAATTCAGTAATCACGAAAATTTTGAATATAAAATTGCTAAACAACTGAATTCTCAAAAGGCACAATGCCCCATTTTTTGCCCTGTTCCACTATACCCTGCTACTTAACAAAAATATCATCTCCTGAAAGCTAAGTGCTTTACTAGAAGCCAAAGAAGCTTTCTGACACAAGTACTGTACATTTCCTGGTGCTCAAAAAACAAAGTGACCCATTCATTCCCTTCCACAATTTCTCTGGTCATGCATAGTGCCTTCAAGATTCCAAATAAAACGAGACAGTCATGGTATTTAGTGTATAGAGTGTTGGGGGGGGGGGGGGG
>JAAGKR010004031.1:0-66492 GCA_011419295.1 Clarias macrocephalus | reverse complement strand
ATATATATATACACAGTATATATACATTCATGCGCACACGTGAAGCTACATACAGCTATAACCTAGGTATACAAGGATAGGCAGATTTTCATTGCTGCTTGTGTTAAGCATCTGGACGCTTTTCTTTAAAACAATGAAAGCAAGCAAAACAAACGATACAAACGCCTAGCACCTCATTCAGATATGTAAGGATCAAAACCATAACCCGAGTACAGCTAGGCAGCAATGAAACAAAAACTGGACCTTTTGTTTTGGATGACTAGTGTATGAGCTATATGCTATCTATTTGTTTTTGTTGCGGCCTTTTCAATTTTCGTCACATGGAAACGAGAGGCTCTAAAAATACTGCAATGTTGGAAACGTTAGAAGGATAATTTAATTTTAATAGCTTAAACCTTTTTTTTGTATATAACAACACGATTCCTATTGGTATCTGATATGACAGTTTTAAGCTATGTCAATAAAAGGTTTCAATAATAATAATAATAATGATAATAATACTAAATCGTGGTTAAATGTGTACATGAATGAGGTTAATGTGTTTTATTGCCTAACATATCTGCAGAAGAGACCATGTGTTTATTTATCCCTAGTTGATGAACACACCTGTTCTTCGCGGCTGCTGCTCTGTCCCTTTGTCTTCGGTTTTTAAACCAGTTGCCCACTTGAGTAGGAGTAAGTCCAGTGGCTTGTGCAAGCTCCCTTTTTTTGCTCGGATTGGGATAAGGGTCCTGCAGATACCATTCCCGCAGCAAATGTCTGGTCCTTTCTTTGAAGCAGTGCGTCTTTTGTTCTCCGTCCCAAATAGTTTTGGGTAGTGGAAACTTCTTTCGCACCCTGTATTTGTCTACCGGCCCTAGCGGGCGGCCCCGGAGCTTTTCCGCCTCCCGGTAGTGCGACTCGAGCCACAGGGCTTGCAGTTTAGAATGCGAGTCTTTGGTGAATTTGTGGTTCTCCAGGATGTGGTAAAGCTCGCGGAAGTTGCCGGTGTGGAAGGCCACTATGGCGCGTGCTCGCAGCACCGACTCGTTCCGGTTTAGTACCTCGCAGGCGGCGGGCGCCACAGGCAGCGACCACAGGAACCGACCAAGGCGCTCGATGTCGCCGCTTTCCTCCAGAGTCTCACACACCCCCGCTACCTGCTGGGGGCTGAAATTCAACATTGGCAACTGAAACATGAAGGCTGCACTTTTTCCCTGCCTCGAGGTGGTCCGTCGCGCACACTTGTGTCGCGCTCTGGTGCCTATTCGTTTCACTCCCTCTCAATGCAGACAAGCAGAAAAGTAATGGCGGAGAAAGGAGACGAGTCGTTAGATGATGCTGAGGAGAAATGGATGGTGCACCTCTTACCGACTGTCTCAGCCTCGGAAGGCGATATAGGGAGCTGGAGCGAGCGAGAATATAGCTCAGGAGCGGTGATATTTCTGAGGAGGGGAGTAAAGACGCCCTATCCTTGTCTGATTTTCTATTGGACCTGGCAGATTGATTGCGTAGTTGCCATGAATTCCTGTCAATCACTGTCAAGCTGTGCCAATCACGTGGAATGGGGTGCAAATAGATTTCAGCACCTTTCAGCACCTCCCAGTGCGTTTTCGCATTCCTGGCCAGTCTTATTCCTATGTATATTTCTTCATATAATTGAGTTGTGCTTAGTTGTAGACTCTCAAAATGTTTTAAATGGCTTCTAGACAGAATGCTGTACAGATCTGACTTAGGTTAGGGGAAAAAAATGGTTTTTCATCCACAGAACAGCCTGTCTGTCAAAAGCAGATCTCAGCTGTCACACACGGTCTTTTTCATAACGCAGCCCAATACACATGTGAGACGACAGAGAGACTGTTCTTTTGCAGTTCAAATCTGATAGGTGGGTAGAAACCCCTTCCAAAATGCATCGAGATGGCAGAGGCTGTGAGATTACAATGACAGAAGAGAATAAACCAGTTCGTTTTTCTGGTTTGTGTAAGTAGCGGGCATGCATGGTGTCAAATTGACGAAGTAGAAGGACAAATTATGGTCTACTAAATTATCTACTCAACGAAATGCAAGGCAAGAAGGTCAATAGACAAGCGCAAAAATCAGTGGGAGATTTGGGGACAGTCTGAAATACAGATTGTAAAGCCATTTCCAGCATGATATCTACTGGTCATTTATACCATCTGGGCCTAATACTATAAAACACAGCATATTCATTAGCTAATTTATTGTTTTGTTTTAGATTGTTAGGAAAATATATAAGATATGATATGCACATAAAGAATAGTGTAACGGTTCTGTATGAAGATAAAAACCTACATAATAAGAAAATCGAGTCAGGTCCAGCTCGTCGTTTGAGAATGCCGCAAAATGGGTGGACAGCCGCAGTTTAGTGTCAGCCACAGTTCGCTTTGTGGCTGAGATGAGACGGTAAGAAAGACGGCGGATAGATAGCGCAGATGGTTTGAAGTGTCGGGTCAGATTATTTCACGGCTGGCTACAGTAGAAAGTGCATTCTAACGGAAAGCCCCTGACAGTGTGCTCGCAGATCCGCAGGGTTCAGCTGAAGAGAACCCTCGGGCTTTTTCTGCATGATGAATGAGCTGCAGCTCCGAAAGTGGAACCAGCGACTGGATCGGAACAAAGAGCAAATTCATGATTATTCTTAGGGTTATATTAATTACACTTTGTGTAAATAAATAAATAAATAAATAAATAAATATACGAACAAAAACACTGTTGCTACTACTTCTATTACTAAATAATAATAATAATAATAATAATAATAATAATAATAATAATAATATAAAGCCTGCAAATATATTTAACAAACTGTTTATATATTGTATATTGCATATTTTTAAGTATTATGTTTATTTAGAATGTAATAATAATAATAATAACAATATAAAAATGCTTATGTTGTACATATATTTTATAAAATGTTTATAGTATGTTGTATATTTTGCAAAATATTTGTATAATATTATAAAGTATTATTATGTTTATATTATTGTTTTATATATTATAATATAACAATAACAATAACAATAATAATAATATAATATAATATAATATAATATAATATAATATAATATAATATAATATAATATAATATAATATAATATAAAGCAAGGAAAAAGAAAACAAAATGTATTCTTTTGCATAATGATCTGCAGAAAGTATCCAAAACTATCATGGTTGGATACACCACCCTAATACATGAATCCCAATATTTTATTTTCCCAACAAACTTTAATGTTATTTATTTATTTGTTTTTGTTGTCAACACGTGAGAAGATCGTGGTTTTGTTTCAGGAATACGGACAGCTCACCAGCGGTACAACTGAAACTGGGCTAATACCTTAATAAATAATAGATTTCAAGTTCATCCCGGTCTACTAAACTAAACCAAACCTAGACTGTTGGACCGAATAAAAGGTTAATCGAGACGTTGTATGAAGTGCCTAACATGCTTTAGCTTTCAAACATTTAAAGGCGCCGTAATATTTAATGTGATGTCTTGTACATTTGAAATCGCCATTGTGTCACTCTTGAGGATAGCAGAGTAATAGCGTAGAAACCTTGTAACAAAATGATTAGCCTAGTGTGGCCCATCCCTCCACCATCACTTCAACAACAGCTAATCAAATAGTGTTTTTGTACAGGATTTTTTTCTTCAGTCATTTGGGGCTTTTTAATCGCACAGCTCATCCGTTAATCATAACCCAATACTCAAACGCGAATTAAATAATTCTAGCCCTAGAATAATTGACAATGTCTAGAGACGGAATATTTTGTCATTGTCATAAGCTTTGTGCTCTCGATGGAGGAAGGAAAAAAAAACCCCAAGGTCACTCGTTAGTAGAACTAATGTATGAATGGGCTTTGGAAACACTTCAGCTAAGACTGAACTTTTACATTTATTCTAAATTCAGATAAGGCTGCCAATAAAACTTGCTTAAAATAAATTGCAGGGTCATATAAAAATAATTTAAGTGTCACTGCTTGTCTATAAGCTACTGTTTGATACAAATGAATCGAAAACATAATATGCGCCAGATAGCTGCAATGTAGGTTACAGGCTAAAGACTTAAAGGACAAAAACTGAACAGGCAGTAAGTTAATATAATTCACTCATTCATTTATTTATTCATTCAGCAAGCACTTTATCCTGTTCAGGGTCACTGTGGATCTCTTTACCACTGGTGAGAATAATAATCCCTGGATAGGGTCACCAAATCATTCCCTGAATTTTTATATTTGTGTATGAGTTTTGTATTTGAGTATTTTTGTAATGAAAGAAGATTGTACATTATCTATGCATGATCTTGATATTGTTGTGTATATAAATAATGTATCTCTAACATAAATTTAGGACAAAATACTTGTGTTTTGTATTTTTTTAAAGACCTGTTAGTGTTTCATACAGTCATTCATACTGTTATCTATTCATTGCAGATATTCACTGCTCAAAGTCTTGCTATTTATCTGTTGTATATATCAGGATAGGTGTTACAGCAATAAAATGACTGATTCCATATACCATGTGTGCAGTATAATTTGGGGTGATTGCACTCTTAAGCAGGTACTGTGGAAATGAATTAATAAATAAATGAATGAATGAATGAAAGTAAGTGCTACTATGAGAAAAAAAGATTATTATTATTATTATTATTATTATTATTATTATTATTATTATTATTATTATTATTATTTCAAAATGATTGATATTTTTTAATTAATATATATTATTGTCTTTATGCTAAGTTATAAATTATATGTCTGGAAAATATTTTTAAAAGCCTACTGATGTTAATGTTTTTTAATAATTTGCTTCCAGCACAGTAAGAATTTACAAACAGTAGAACATATTGCAACATTCACATGCTAAAGCAATTTAACAAGGGCTGATGCATGTCAAAATATGAATATTTTCTTATTTAAATGTATGGGAAAAAAACATAAGCTCCACATTTTCATGAACACATGTATATCTAAGCCATAATCTGCACTGCTGTTGTTTTACCAGATAGTCATAATCACATTATTAAATCATAGCAGATATAGTTTGAAGCAACAACCTTTAAAAGAAACAAAACTGCATAAAATGAACAATAAACAAACTACATAAAAATAATAAGAACAAGTACATATGTTTGAAAAGCATTAAAAAATTATCAATACAGTTTTTTAACCCACATCTGCAAAAGTTTTACCCATATAATGACTGTTTAAATCCATGAGAGCACATTGTCATTTTTGGAACCACATGAAAAAATATTGTCAACACAAACACAGTTGACAGAATTTTAGCTATCATCCAAGCAAAACGTTTCAGAGAGAGTGAGAGAGATGCTCATTAAGAATCATTACACAGGATATAAAACATCTACAAAAATAAAAATTAAGCACTCAATCTGAGACAGTTAAGTTCTCTGAGAATAAATAAAGATATTGACTGCAATATTTGAAATTTTACCAGGAAATAAACAGAGCAAATACTTCACATGCACAGTGACAAGAAGGCAAAGAAGAACCAAACAGTTACATTTTCAGAATTGCTTAGTTCTTGCCATTGTAATTGTTGGACAACACTTCCATTATAACAAACTGTTCAAAAAGGTTGCACAAAAGAAGCCCTGTCTGAATGCATATAATAAATTGCACAACTTTAACTTCAGCAAAAGTCACTGGCAACAGATGAGACCAAAAGTAGATGTTTTGGCTGAACACACTATGAGTGTGTTTGGAAAAAATATGAAGTGCATTCAAGAAAATGCAAAATGATACACAGTGCAAAATATTAAAGAGAATAACTGATGATTTTGTGATGATTTTGTGGTGTACTAATGGGACAGATGCTCTTCTAAAGATTAAAAACATTACAAATTATCAATATGCACCAGAATATCCTAACCCAGTGGTTTTCAACTGCAGTCCTGGATGAACACTGCACATTTTAGTGCTTTCTCAACTCCCAGCACACATGATGTAACTAATCAACTAATTAACATCCTTTTTGTTATTGAAGTGGGTGTGGCAGAGCAGGGAAAACACTGCAGAAAAATATGCAGGGCAGTGATCCTCCAGGAATAAGGCTGAGAACCATGGGTTAGGTTGCACATGTTTACATACTATTTGGGTCAATTTTGACCAGATGGTTTTACTGAGAGCAGTAAACTATCCTACATTATTGTATGTTTGCCCAAGATTATATGAATATTATTATACAAGATTATATTAATATATTATATGAATTATATGAACGTTACACAGCATATACAAAAATGAAATTATTTCTTTAATACTTACTTACTTACTTTGTTTCTTATTCCATGTATGCCAAATACATTTACTGTACTTTATTTACTTATTTCATTGTAGCTGGTACAAATGTTTGTACGCTAATGGTATTCTGTGTCAAATGTGACCCATATAAATTTAAAAGCATGTTATAGTCAAAAGAAGGGGTCAATCAAGGAAAGAGGTGTTACTGAGGAATCTTGTCGCAGTTCAAGGGGCACCCTAACATTTTCTCAAGACCCGCTAATGTTCCAACAAATGCTAGGATTCCCACAGGATACTGTAAGCACATCCAAACAAAATAATTTTAAAAAAGTAACCCGTTAAGTCTCATGCAACAAACATAATTCAGAATATTTTTTTTGTGTGTGTTTGGTGTAACTATGAATAGCACCAGAGTCGCTATAATTTGGTTGATTCGATGGAGTCATCGCTGCAGGATTCAATGTGCACAAGGCCATAGCTCTGTTATTTGAGGGTGAGCAAGTAGATTACACATTGAAAATAGAGGAAGAAGAGACCAATGTGGAAAAAAAACCTCTAATTACAACTCCTTTTATGATGGCCATGAAAAGGACGCTGAAATAAGGGAGACATTTATGTCTAAGAACAATAAATCTGTTGGTTTTCTGCTATTCTAATGAATATGATTGAGTTACAAGAATAGCTTCTGTCTATGCAGCTTATGTTTTGCCATTTTCAACTGTCATTAAGTTACAATATACAAGGAACATGGCCATATGGTCAGAAATGGAAAATGATGGATGTGACTGTGTGACTGATTAACATGCCTACTTGGGCCTTGTCATACTGGCTGGCTCAGCTCCTGAGGTGAGGCTACTTACGTCTTTGGAATGCTGAAACCCTTTTCCATCCTACCATGAACCTTAAAATGTAAAAAAAAAAAAACTTTATCCAGATTTATGAGTCTATTTATGAAACTTTAACTTTATTTATGAGCCGTGCTCATACTTGATGATCATTAGTCAAGACTTGCATATCATGTTATTGAATGACCTAGTTCAACTGTTGAAGGATCAGAATTTTAATACGCTGTAAGGGTTAAAACTTGCTTATATACTTATCAGTCACTTTACTAGGTACACCTTACTATACTGGGTTTGCCTTCAAAAAAATTGCCTTAATTCTTTGTGTGATAGATTCAACAAAGTGCTGGAAACATTGTTTGAGATTTTGGTCTATATTGATATGATAGTATCAAACAGTTGCTGCAGATCCATAATGGGAATCTTTTGTTCCACGACATCCCAAAGGTGCTCGCCTGGATTAATACCCCCCCACAAATTCAATGTACATAGACTCCAAGGCAGGAATCAAACCTTGACCCTGAAGGTGCAAGGCTACAATGCTGACCGCTAAGCCACCGTGTTGCCTCAATTGGTACTAAGATACCCAAAGGGTGCCAAAAATATTCCCTACCATCAGCCTGAACTATTGATACAAGACATGTTTTTATTACACCAAATTTTGGCACTGTGAATCAAATTTCACATCAATTCAATTCAATTAAATTCAATAAAATTTTATTTCTATAGCTCTTTTAACAGTGGTCATTGTCTCAAAGCAGCTTCACAAAAATGAAAAGAAAATTTATGGAAGTGTGTATGTGTGAGAAAAATGTGTCTAGATAATGAGATTGTCCCTGATGAGCCAGCCAAGGGTGATGGCGACAGTAGCAAGGAAAAACTCCCTGAGATGAGACTTATGGAATCATTAGACCAGCCTACATTTTTCCAGTCTTCCATATTCCATTGGTGAGCTCATGTGAATTGTAGCCTCACTTTCCTGTTATTAAATGACAGGAGAGGCAGAGTCTTCCGCTGCTGTAGTCCATCTGTTTCAAGGTTTAATGTGTTGTGCATTGAGACATGCTTTTTGGCATAACTTGATTGTAACATGGTATTTGATTTACTGTTGCCTTTCTATCTGCTCGAACCAGTCTGGCCATTCTCCTTTGACCTTTGCTATCAACAAGACATTTTTGCAGAGAGAACTGCCACTCACTTGATATTTTCTCTTTTTTAAACCATTGTCTGTAAAGCCTATTGATGGTTGTGAGTGAAAATCCCAGTAGATTGGCAGTTTCAGAAATACTCACACCACTGTTTAACTTAAGAAGATTGTTTTGGCCATGTCTACATGGCAAAATGCGTTAAATTGCTGCCATGTGATTGGCTGATTTGATATCTGCATTAATGAGCAGTTGAAAAAGTATGCCTAATAAAGTGGATAACTGTATGGTATATATGATAAAGAATCCAAACACACATCTACTGTAAGTCTGCACATAAATGATTAGAGGAACACAAAATATTGGCCATCTCAGGCATCAGGTAGGAATTCTACTGAAGCATATTCTGCATGAAGAGTAAGTAGTTTAAATTACTTTCTGTCTTCTCTAACCTTGCAATTTAATACAGGTAAAAGCTTTTTCAATATAATATAAAATTATATGATGCGCATTTAAGAGAAGTGTAAAGCTTAGCCCTTAAAGATCAAAGCATTTTAGCCATTATTAGTTTTAAAAAAATGTTTTTTTTTGTTATAAACATATATAGGGCTCATGATTGTGCAGTATAGAGTGACATATCCTTTTTTTCAGCACTAAATAGGCAATAGGATGAACTGATTTTTAGCTCGTTTTAACCAATTATATAAACGTGACTGAGCAAAAACTGAGAAAATCCGAATAGACAAAGAAATAACACAGATACACATGATCATGTGTTTTTAGCATTGCTTTTTCGGTTGTTTCTATGACCAAAAAAAATCATAATAATATGTTCATTTTGAGAGCTCTACATTTTTGCGACATAATTCTCAAATTCTGGTGGAGGTAAAATGTACCCTTCATAAAAGTAATGATAACTTTTGTTCTACCTGACATATCCAAAAACCCAAATAAACAGTTATAAGTCTGAAGCCTCCCCATTAACACACCCTGGCAAGGCTTCCATATAAGCATATTAAAAAAAATTTCATTTACCTATGTGTGGTTGCCGGCACGTATTTGTGCCGCTTGAGCTTTAAGGCATAATATATTAAGGTTATGATATGAATAAGACTTCAGCCATGAGACATGAGACTTTGGCATTAAATCACGTCTATTTTGGTTTAAAGCTAGTTAATGGTCATTTAGTCAATTCAGAGTTTGTATCAGAATCCAACTGAGTAGTTGTTGAGCTTGGAAGCTCATGCTAGTGAATAGTGGGAAGTGTTGAAATGTTTCTCTCTGTATTTTTGTATATCAAATTTTGTATCAAACTCACTCAATGTTTTTTATTTTGACTATTGTGTGTTTGAAAATCCCAGATGATCAATAGCTTCTGATGTACTCAAACCAGCCCATCTCTTCCAGAAATTTCTTCCACAGTTAAATGAACTAGGATCACACTTTATTCAGATGTTGGATGTTTACATTTAGTGAAGCTTTTGTCCTGTATCTGCATAATTTTATAAATAAAATTTATCAATAGAATAAAATTATATAAAATTATATAAATAAAACCTGCTGCCACATGGTTGATTGATTGATTAGATAACTGCATGAATGTGCAAGTGTACATTATATTGCAGTTAAACAAATTAAAATATATTTAACACTTACAAGCTTGAAATGCTCCTAGTAATTATTATTAGATAAAATTCCAGTCCAAGTGAACATCACTTCTCATACTTTTAGCTTTAAATCAGTTTTCCACTTTTATCCCTCACCCGGTGCTTGTTCATGTCTCCTTCTTTGTTCTTATGCACCAATCAGGGCCCTGTCTCAGGCTAGATCATGGGTCATGCAGGATACATGCACTTAACATGCCACTTGCAAGCACAGACCCACCTTCTCAGCTTTGTGTGTTGAAAGGTTTTAGACAACACCAGAAACAAGGTGCATTACAAGCTTGGAAAAAAATCACAAAGATAACGCATGCATGTGATGATGTCCTTCGGTTTCTATCTTGATGCGATTTTTGCAACAATTAATTTTTTCAAACATTACCTAATTTATACTTTAATTTACTTTAAATGTAATGTTTTTTGTCAAAAAATATTTAGCGCAATAAGGATGAATGATAATAGTGAAAGTAAGCTATTTAAGTTATTTAAGGAAGATGAGCTATTTAAGTTTTTTTGAAAGCAAATGTTACAGAATATGGGATTTGAAACTGAGGACCCAGACAATGTAAACAGGACAGATTGGGAGGAATGTGGCTGTTCACAGTGATCCAGTGCTGGGGCTAATGGCAGTTAGGGGAGAAGGGGGAGATAGGTGGCTACCAGGAGCATAAACAGAAGCAGCGTCAAAAAGGCTAAAATGAAGAAGACACACATTTACATTTAGAAATTTGGCAGACGTTCTTATCTAGAGAAACTTACAAAAGTGCTTAAGTTTCTGTCATTATATAGATCTCTACCCTGGGTTACTAGTTCACTAGCTAAGTACCAGTCAAACACTGTTGATACATAGGAGATCAATCCAAACTTCACTTGACACATAATGTTGCTAAGAGGAACAGGCAGACAGAATTGCAAAGTTACTGACTAGGAGCAGGTTACAGGCATTGGTGGCTCAGTGGTAGGTTTCTCGCCTGCCATGTGGACGGCCTGAATTCAATGCCCAGTCAAGGCACAGCAAATGCCCAAACCCCTGCTACTGGAAGCAGTGCCAGTCCCAAGCATTGATCAAATTAGGTGGTTGCTTCAGGAAGGGCATCTCGCATTAAACCTGTGCCAAGTTTTGTGCGGATTGGATGGTCCACTGTGGCGACTCCTCAATCGAGTCTGATTTACACACAGGACCAGGAACTGAAACAGTGAGTAAGTGGATGGTGGCTATGGAATAAGTAGAGCACAGACGCAGATTAATAAGGCACAGGTGGCCCTGAGTAGAAGTGGTAGCAATTGTGCAACAAGCTGTTTGAGGGGGTGGAGGTGCATTGCAACTCAGAAAGAAAGTGAGTAAACAATGAAACAAGAAAAGAGTCCTGATATCTTTTAGTTCATCTTTGACATCTTTTTACTTTATATAAAAGTATATATTTGCTCATATAAAATTAGGTGGGACATAATTGTGCAATGGACTTTATGACCAGCTTGGTCAAAAGGTAAAAATCTCTTTTTAGACATTTAATCACAAGTAATTTCTGAAGGAACAAGTTATGCAGAGGACTATACGATTTTCTAATGAAACAAGTTTTCTGTTCAGGGTTGGTTTACTGACCCGAAAGATACCACTCCTATAAGTATATGCATGTTTTCTAAATTAGAGCTGGGAAAATAACTTTGTATGGATTTGCCATGATGCTTTCCTGGAAGGTGAACAAATTCATGCAGGCAAAATGCCACTAAAACATGACAGAGCCCTCTTTTCATTTTTTTTCCCACCTGTTTATATGTTTACTTTCCAGATAAATCTGCTAACCCAGGAAAGTTTAAAGAACCAAAGAAACTTGTTTTATTGCTTATTATTAATAGATCTTTCATAATTAACTCTTTCATTTTTCAGGGGGGGGGGGCTTAATTTTTGTTAAATAAATAATGACATGGTGAAAAAAATTTGTACTTGCCTAATACTAAGACCTGCTATGATCGGATTATTTTTATTATGTTTTTACACAAAATAAACCCCATATAATTATAAGAGGGGCCACTAACTTTTACAGGATAGGATCACTTGATGACCATGAAGATGGTCTTGGACTTTTGGTCTTGGTTTCACTTTGTCATCATTGGCCCTGGCTTCATCAGGTACACCCTGTTATTAATAGCCCATACTTAATAAAATTTTCTACATTTACATTTACAATTTCTATGTTTACAGTATAAAGTCTCTGCCAGTTCCTGCCACAACCTACACAATTAGAAGACTGACTAGAAGGATCTTGTCATAACCTGAGCCTGTGTGTAAAATAAATTAGTTGCCATGTAATTTCAGGCCACTGTGTGCACAATTTCAAGTAGTGCATTGTTTCCTGTTTTGAAAACTGGTCATTCACAAAGGATATTTTCCATAAGTGCTTGTGTGAGAGAAGATTACAAATGTTTCCTGGTTAACCTGTTTACTTCTCTATCTAGTCCTAAAATAAAAAATGTTTTAATAGGCTCATGCACTGAAGGTTTAAGAATTGGTGGTTTTAGCATGCCGGGTCAACACTGTAACCCAAACTTCATGCTGGGTTGGTCCATATTATATGCAGTAGAGGGTTTCCAATTTAACAAACATTGGGGGTAATTTTAAACTCAACTAAATTTATAATGTAGTTATATTTATATGAAGAATAAAATTTTCTATAATACAGTGTGTATTATAAAGAATTCTTGATTAAAGGATCAACCAATATGCAGCAGCAGGACACATTAGTAGCACCCTGTAGTTACTTCACATTAGTCCATTTCAGAATGTGGTTGTGCATCTCGCTTTCTCTCCCATCTATGGTATGTATGTTTAATAAGTCAGAAAGTGCTGTCACCAAATTTGCATGTGTGGATCTAGAGCTGCTGAATAATGGAGGAAGCAATGGCTCCCATGCATGTTTCATAATGCTTGCTCTCCATGTCTGTGCTTAGGGACTGGCAGACCTTGTGAGTGTCAGCTTGTCATACAGAGGGAACGAGCACACTCATTTCTGCCTGAAAGAGCACATCTCCATTTCGGCTTTCACAAGAATACAGAAGCCTGATGCGACTCTACCTGGTTCTGAACTATAAAGCTATTTACTTGACACTTTTCCTCTTTGTGTCATGGTTTTAATGAGGCCAGACATCAGACTAAGATGCTTAGCTGGGAGGATTATCATCTTGAGCCTATCATCACTAAAAGGTTTAGGGAACTCAAGCTTGAGCTGTAATTGCTAAGCTGAAAAATAAATCTATAAAAGGAAAAAAAATTAATAAATCAAATATTAATGTAACATTACAACATAAAAAATTGTTTGCAATTGAAAGTTTTTTAACGGACAGCATTATCAAATACTATTACCACTACTATGACTACTGTATATGTCATATTTTTACATGTTGCTATTTAAAGTGATAATATTTAAACACTATATTTATTAGAATTCTGCTTGTCAATAATCAGGACTACCAGTATGCAAAAACAATATATTATTGCCTCAAATGTGAAATCTTTTTATAAGCAACAGTACATGCATTCTCATGAATATCAAAGGCAGTCATGAACATGTATTTCCCACATCAGGCGGCAGCGGCAGCAACATAAAATGGGTCAGTGACATTCTGTTCATTGCTGGTACGGATATGAGAAAATAGCCTGACCTGGCCACAAATGATCCATTGTCTTTATTATTTTATTTATTTTTATTGTTATTATTTGTAGTCTTCCATACCTACAAGTTAATCTATACCAGTACAAAGCATGGAGATATACAATTAGGAAGAGTTTTAATCAGAAAGAGAAAATGATGTTTGGTGCTTCTGCACAAGTTTAATCTATCAAATTCACAAAAATCAGATCAAATGACCTGGATTTACAACTTTCATACTTTCATACATTAATGCTGCTTATACTTGCCAGACATTGTCTTGATTTCATGACACAATGAGACAAGCACTCTTAACTCTAATTCCCTAAAAATCAGGTCTCCCCTAGACTTAATATCTGAGAAGCAACTTCTTAAAAAAACATTTCAAAAATCCTTGACCGTTCACTGTATGCTGACGTCTCTTGCCTAATTCAGGTGTGGTAGTGTGTAAGTGAAGAAAGGTAGCATTTGATGGAATCTGTTGTTCTGGACTAATTTCTGTGTGACACATACCGTGCTGACCTGCAGTGTGGGACAACATTACCACCATGGTGTAGCTGGGCCTTTTGAGTTATATGTACTGTGGCAAAAATTGGAGATGATGTTCACAGGCAAACAGGCCAACCCGCACAAGCATGAGTCGCACATTAGTAAGCTAGCTAGTCTGTCTGATACTTAAGAAAGAGAAATACTTAGGAGTAAGAGAGAAAAGTGCTTACATTGAAGTAAATTTGAGGCTCAAGTAAATTTAAAGGGGATTACTTTTGTACTCAAGTAGACACGTACAGTAAATGTAGGACTTCTAATTTCACTTGGGTATGATTTGCCTTAGGGAATCTCCACTTTTACTCAATTACAGGGTTTGTGTACTTTGCTCACCTCTGTCCACATCAACCCTGGTAAACCATGGAACATGATGGGGGCACTTAGTTCCAGTGAAAGGAAATCTTAAAGCTGCAAGCTAAGACATTTTAGACAATTGTGGGTTTCAAATTTTAAAGCCTACAATTTGGGAAAGACCAACATATGAGTGTTTTGGTCAGGTGTCCCCATCCCTTTCGGCATAGAGAAATTTGGTGATTATCCCATTAGGCACAAGTGACAAAGCTTATCAAAGCAATTGAAAAGAAAGGACCTGGATGTTTGTTAATATGATCACTGGATCACTGGATCTTAAGCAGAATTATAAGGGTGGGCAGCGTGTAGAATAAGCTTATAAACCAGACGTTATTGCCTCATCATGCCCTTTCCTATGGCAGGAGGGAGGGTCAGAATAGCCAAATACTAATGATACCAGGCTTTTCACATCTGATTACCTTGGAGTAATGCCCAGAGTCCGTAGGGTTTTGGAGTTCTTTGCCTAAGGCATAAGCCCAGGGAAGGGTTAAATGTGCTCTAGCTTAAAGGAGAGTGACTAACCGGCACTGGCAGATACACTGTGCTGTGGAGGATTTCCCTCTGTATTGTTCACGTGTGTTTGCCCTCGAGCTTAACAAGCATAAACACAGCTTTAAGGAAAAAATTATTATGTGAAAAGGGTTTATGATCTTCCAGCTTACTGCTGAAAAGGCCCTTTGCCTTTTAACTAATAATACAGGTCCATATTTCGGCTGAAACTGCTGAGGGCAATCACTCACAGAGCCGTCAGCGTTTTCTTTATCCTTAACCTATGCACCCAAATGCTTTATTTATTTATTTTTGTACCATTTACTATGAGCAGCACAATATTTTCCACAGCCTTAGAGCTGTATTGAAGTAAGACTACACATTGCTATAATGTTAAGTAAGATACCTCGCAGAGCTCTTTCTCAAAATGCATTGAGCAGCCTTTTTATCACAATGCCATATTACCAACAGTGCCATAAGAAAAAAATGATTATATCTGGTCATAGCCTCTCAGGTTGGAACTGAGCTCTGAGTTCTAACTTCGTTGTGCACCATTAGAGAGTGAGAGCACTGCATAATGCACTGAAAAAAAGGAAAGTAGTCTCTCAGTCTTCATTATTTTATTGAGACATGCTAAATTATAAAGCATTTAACAGCTAAACGTTGACTGCATGATGAAATCAAGTTTGTCATGTTTGCTTCCCAGTGTTCTCTAAGGTGCCCAACAATGCTGAGTAATCTGTTTGAAAGGATACAGGAGATTTCATTTGATCATCATGAGCGTGCTAGGATTTCATTCCCAGACAGCTACTGAAACCTTGAGAAGAACCACAGACAAAAGAGAATCCATCTTCTTCTCGGTGTCATGGAATAGAAGGATTATACAACGTTACTCTTGTACAACTATGCACTGTAAGGTGAAAAATTACTAATTACTTGAGTGTTACTTGACTAAGTTGAGTAAGTTAAATTCTTTTTAAAAAATTCTAAAAAAACATTTTTTTTTAGACTTTCATTATATAACAAAATATAATTTGTCTAATGTTTATTTGTGATCTCCCGTGACCTCCTCCTGCTAAACAATATATTCAACACAATAACCGTATAATAACAATATCTGAATATGTAAAAGCTTTTGGATTGCAGTGTTGACCTTGAGGATGACTGCCCCTCGCCATACTCCAGTAAAAACAAACAAAAAAAATGCTTGATTAAGCAGTGAAGCAATATAACATGAGGTGCTGCTGTGTTGTTGTTGTTGTTTTTTACTTCTGATTTTGT
The DNA here is from genome assembly GCA_011419295.1 of Clarias macrocephalus. NCBI lineage: Eukaryota > Metazoa > Chordata > Actinopteri > Siluriformes > Clariidae > Clarias > Clarias macrocephalus. Next base: position 50,266 of record JAAGKR010004031.1, on the reverse strand, counting down.
CGCTAACAAATGTTATAATTTGACAAAAAAAAAACTTGGATGTAGGTGGGCTATAAAATGCTGCGTTTTAGAGAATGATATCTTAAACTCAAAACCACATAGTTACTTTTAAACAAAAATAACATTGTTCAGATATGAGATTTACCATGAAAATATGGCATGAAGGTCTTAAATATTTGTGTACATTTTTAATTGAGTACAGTACATATTTGACCAAATACTTTCATCAGAATTAAATTTTGACACATTCTACAGTACTGTACCTATTTTTTTTGTTTGTTTGTTTTTGTTGTTGCTTTTGCTATACACTGAATAAAGTTCTAAACAGCTTGGCACCTTCAATTTGAAATAACTAATCAAATCAGTTAAAGCCACTGCACAAAAAGATTTTGTGACAGAAATCGAAGGCAGACCACAAGATGCATACAACAAGACACAAGAAAACTACTCATCAGCACTAAAAATCGAAAGGCCGGAGTAAATTTGCAAACAAATCAAAGATTAGTGACAAAAGTCCTAGAACCGAGACTAACCTCTACCAAAGTGATGGAAAGGCTAAAGTGTGGAGAAAGAGACATACCAGCTCATCGTTCAAGCATTCTGGATGTATAGTGTCATGCCTTGGACTTAACCCGGACCTTCACCCAATTGAGCATGCACTTCACTTTTCTGAAGGTGAGACTGAAAAGAGAAACCATGTAAAACAAACAACCACTGAAAGAAGCTGTGGTTCAAGCCTGGAAAAGCATTACAAACAAGAATCAACTGTTTGGTGATGTCAGTGGGTTGAAGGCTTGAGGCAGTTATTAGAAGAGACTGATATGAAAGGAAAAACAGGTGTTATATACTTTAATTTACTTTAATATTTTGGGGCAAATATGGCATCTTTTGGTTTCTGCGTTGTGTTATCTACTATAAAAAATGGATCTTCCCGTCCCCCAGTATACATCCTTTGTAACGCATCATAGTTTCTACAGTGAGGGTCAAATTATGTCGCACTCTGTAAATGAGAATGTCATGAGTGGGTTGGGCAGAGAGACAATGTCAGCCTTAAGAATGTGAGATCATGCCATAAGCTCGGCGACAGCGCCGCAATTCTGATGTCATGTGACTAACAGTGGAGCCTTTTCTCGGCTGAAGAAAACATATAATTTTGCTTTATAATACATTGATTCTTTTTGGTTATGAAATATAATTTTTTTCATTATTGAATAAACTTTTCAATAATAAGCTTTTTATAGGCTTTATGTGATATTTAAGTCACTGAAGATTTTTACTCAGAGGTTGCTAGTGGCACAATATTGTATATAGTATAAAAATAACAAATATTCCAAACTTTATGTTGCGTTCAAATTTCACACAAGTGTAATTGTGATTGAACTTTTGCTCTGCTGGCTCAGTATGTAAAAAGAGCTACAGTTCAGAATACTATTATTGGCTCCCTTCTTTTGGACACAGTAGAGAAGGGAGCGTTAAGAACAATTTCTTTCCCCTCTGTACCTCTTTATTTCAGAATAAGTGGTATGTGAGGGAGGGCAGGAAAGGAAGGGGGGGCAATCCAAGCAAAAAGAAGGACTGAAGAGTAAAAATGGGCAAGAAAAAAAAATGACATGCAGCAGTTGTTAGTCACCTAGCAACAAGTCCTCCATCAACCTCCCACCCCCACCCTCTTGCTCCAGCAGCCTCTCTTCCAAAGTCTCCCCACTGTGTTCCTTAATTCAGTAAATGTGCTACGGATGTGCGCACCTCCTCCTCTCTCCCCCTACATCCCTTGCCCCTGACAAAGCACACTGTGAGGTGGGCTGTAGGACATAGGCCTCCACCTTACACACATCCACTCAGCCGTCCCATTGACCGCCGAGGCCTTTCTCCCAGCATACAGTGGGCTTGGGAACAAAGCCCTGAAAAGAGGGGCAGAGCAAACAGGGAAAACATTTGCTTGTAATTGTGATTGACTGCATAATTAAAATGATGTTCTTTTTTTCATTGGGGGCTCTAAATGCTGGGGAGGGGCAGAGGGACCCTTGTTAAAGCCTGCACTTTGTCACCTTGTAATGAGGAGAAAGCGTTCCTGCTGAGAAGAGGGGCAAATATTGAGATCGCTCCAGGAACAACTCAGAGCGCCTCTTCAAGTGTTTTCACAAAGAGGACAAAAATGCAGGGAGATCTCACCCATCTCACACTTACCCTTAGAAATAAGTAGGCAGTTGTGAGGAAACAAATGAAAATAGGCAGGAAAACTGAAAGGCATACAGACGGAGAGGGGAAGATGCTCAGATTCACACATATTGTACAAATTGGGTATCTGGGAACCTTCCTCACAATTCTGATTCTATATGTTTCATAAACAGTGATAAAGCTACACTTTGTCACCTTGCAAATGTGTTCTTCACTAAGACACATACACACGTGATAAAACCGTTATAACCTCTAATGGGATGTGCAAGTTTGATGTGCGTTTGTTCAATAAATTGGCTACACATAAAAACACGGGAGAGTTTCTGCCTCCATAGATGCTTCAATTGAGACTTTCAGAACAACCAATTGGAGGCATTTGCCATCAAACTCCCACCCCAGGGGGCTCATATGGAACATTCATGCCCACCCCCCTTCAAGGTCAACTTGTTTTTCGCTGCTTTCCAATTTCACGATTACCTTGGCGACCATTCTCTTCTGTCAGTGGGCTGTCTAAACTGTTTCTCCCCTTTGTCCCAGACCTCTGTGGGTCCACTAAGGACCAGGGCTGTCAACATCGGGTATCAGCTGGGTATATGGGCTTTGGCCCTGAACCATATGAAGAGTGAATAAAGTTACCACCTAACATATGGAAAGTCTGGGTAATTCATGTGATTTCCCCCTCTTCTGTCTTGTTTTAGTGACGAGCCAAAAGAATAAAAACGGACAACATGTCACTGAAAGTTTCACCCCTGGTTTAACAGTAGAGGTATGTGTACAGTACGATCAAGCATGGAAACTGCATCTTGATTGAAATTTGGTGCACAAAAATTAGACAGGTGGAAAATAATTTTAAAAAGCTGATGTTCAACTGTTTTAATCAGAGAGCGGCAGATGTTCATATGAATTGAATTTTAGAAATGTATTTTACTACAGGCTGTTAATATTAAGATATAATAATATGCAACGTCTATTTGCAATAGCTGTACAATTAACAAAACACAGACCCCCAATACACACACAAAAGGAATCAGTACCTTTAATGGAGCATTTAATTATTGGGAAAAATGTTCATGCTAGGTTTATTCCAAGAACAGTAAGCTTTGCCATTGCGTTTTCTTTGATTTATGGCAACTGTCAATAATTTACAATATGGGTTTGCATGGAAGATCACTGAGCTGTGTAAAGTAGCTTCCAGATTTACCTCTGTTGTGAGGAGACCACAAATTATATCTTTTTGTACTAAGCCCAGGCATTAGATGTGTCAGGCTTGCATAATTGTGGAAGTGTGGCTTATACATCAGGGATTAATAAAAAAATCACCTGCACATTGTGTGCCATATTGGCATGCATTGAGCCCTGTTTTGAATTCCTTTCTTGCAAGCAGATTCACTGGCGTCTGGCTTTTATTACTAGATTTTACTAGAATTTGCTCCATTTTAAAGCTTCTCATTGGAGGCTCATGTTTTGAACATAATCTCGTTATATGGCTCAAGCTTTTCTTGTTTTTTTTTAACCACACTTCCCAGAAAGAGGAACCAGTGTAGGTGAAAAGACCAAGGACGTAAAAAAAATCTGATGTCCTTGAATCTACAGTTTACCTATGATCACTTTGTATGAAACATTAAACACAGAAAAAACTTTTATAAGGGCAGTGTAAACATAAAAAAAATACATTTAAATTAAATAAATAATTATTATTTATGCAATCCAGGTCTTATATTCTGTATTTAAATTAATATTGAAAGGATGATCTTTAACATGTTCAGATACAAGCTTATGAATAAGATTTACGGTGCTAATTATGAAAATATTTGTGGATTTAATTTATTTACACACATACACACTCACATATATGAATAGTATATTTATTTATTTGAAATCCTGTCTTGTGTTTGTTTGTGTGTGGAGTTTCCCCTTCTCCCTGCGATTGGTCGGTTACCTCCCATAGTCCAAAGACATGCAAATGAATAACATGAAGACATGAAAATAAATGAATGAGTATACATAAACACATATATTACTTACAGTGAATGGGTGAATGGTTTTGTACATAATGCAGACATAATAAACATATATAACAAAATTTGCACTGAAGATAATATTGTGTAGATAAAGACTTTTGCAGAGTACTGCCTACACACAAACACAGTTTTTAGTTTTAAAATATTTTTTTCCACCATTTTTGATTCTACCTTTTTTTTTAATCATAATGTATTCATATGCAGAACGGTCAACTGTATGATATTTTGCACAGTCATTATACTGTTGTTAACAATCAGCAGTACAGGGCAAGATATTTTTGTTGAAAAACCTAAGATTTCCATGTGAGAAATTGTTTGGATAAATAAATTTTTATTAATTAGTCTGAGCAGCAGGATTTATTTTATGCTCTGTTCTCTGTTTGATTAATAGTCTGGTATCTATGGTGGCTTAAATATTAATTCTTATCAACAATTACATGGTTAAATTATATATATATATATATATATATATATATATATATATATATATATATATATGTGTGTGTGTGTGTGTGTGTGTGTGTGTGTGTGTGTGTGTGTGTGTTACAATCAAATATATATATATATATTGCAAAAAAAATATTTAGTCTTGTGTAATTTATTGATAAAATAAAAATTCTAAATTAAAGTTCTGAAAGGTCAATAGCGCATAATAAACAAAGGTGGGTGTTAGGGTCATGGCAAGGTCAAGTGAACTCCTGCTATGACAAGCCTTACATCTACAGTAATGTGTCTGGGCAGCAGACGGGTAGAGTTGTGAAAACCTGCTTTTCTTTCCACAGCTCTTCACATATCTCTGTACACATATTCTCAGCTGATGCCAATTACAAAGGTTAGATCTTCATATAAATGAGCACCAGTCCCCGCTCTAAGCACATCTGACAAAGTTCCCAGAAGTCAGGTAGCATGTGCATGACTTCCTGTACATCTCTGCCTGTTTATAAGAATTGTTACACCTATGCAAAGCCCAATGATTGTGTCTATAGCCCCAGAGACTGAAAAAAAGGTGTAGATCTATTTTGAGCAGCATTTCACTGAGGTACACATTTTGTTCAATCTTATGAATCTCATTACAATAAAATAGGTATTTTGGGCTTTTGCATTAATTTTGAATAGCCATCATTCGTCTACACACAATATAAGCCTAGCATGTATAGTCTTCCTAACACGTCAAGGTCGTTTTTTTTTTTTTTGTTTTGTTTTTTTTTCCTTGCAGAAAATTGCTTTATGGCTTGAAATGCAATTTTGATCATAGAAAAACAAGAAATGATTTACATGGTATCCTTTGTTGAACATCAACAATATGAAAGCCACAGAAAATATTTTTCTCAATTTTTCCCTCATTTTTGCTCCCCAGTGATTTTTCTTTTTATCTCTTTTCTTAAACTCTTCGATTACTCTCTCTCTCTCTCTCTGACACACACACACACACACACACACACACACACACACACACACACACACACACACACACACACACACACACACACACACACACACACACACACACACACACACACACACACACACGGCACCATATGAATGTTGTTTTTATTTAATTCTATGCAGAATTGATTCCTATACTCTAGTTGTAAGTACTTATTTCTTAAACCAAAATGAAATATTGATGTTACCTGTTTGTTTGAATATCTGTAATTTTAGCTTTCAGGAGAAATTAGGAGTAATTGACACATAGTTTGAAAAATAAAGAGTTTTGTAAGTAATTTTTCTCTAACTGAAATTGAAACAGATTTTCACATGAAATTAATTTTTCTTTTTGTGAGAAACAAGGATGAAGAAACACTCTAGGAGTGGAGATATATAGGAAACAGGAACTTAAAATAATGAGCAAAAGAAACTGAGTGTGTGTGATGTGTGATGGTAAATGCAGAACATTGTCTGGAAATAACTCACGATTTTTGAGAGCGATACAGTAGCTTAACACATCTTAAGCAACACTATGGAATAGTTGCTGAATTTTCAATATAGTTGATTTTTCCTACTCTTCCTTGGTAATTTCATTCATTGCAAAGTCAAGGTCTGGGTTTGTAAGATTTTCTTTTTTGCCCTTTCCTGTAAATTAATATCTGTTTGCTACAAAACTGTTTAGGTAGTGTAAAAAGGGTAAAAGACTATATTTATGTTCATATTTTTACAAGAAAATTTTTTTAAACTCCAAGTCAAAGTATGGCAAAGAAAAACAAACAAACAAAACACAAATTAATTTGACAGAGGTTTGCAATTCAGGATGATAGATACAGATGGAGGTTTGGAACCTCCGATATTTCTATTTCACACAGGCCACTCCTTTGTTGTTTTCGTTCAGGAATTAAAAAGGAAGGAACTTCCTGGCCGCTGGTTACGAGTGACTGGCCAGCTGCTGATAGCAACAAGTCAATTCCGCTTGAAGGGAAGTGTCTTTATGCTGGATCTCCGGATACTCCACAATGTTCAGCAGCTCAATAGGCATCTGAGAGGCAGGTGCTCTATTTACTTTATTTACTAAAAAAAAAAAAAGGATAATTAACAAAGCTCAGTGAAATTTGGCTTCTTTTCTTCTTTTCCAAATGCATGTATTGGATGGGTAAAATAACCTTTTGCTAATTTGCAATTTAGTCCATTACTATAATATTTATTTTTGTTTTTAGTACATTTAGCAGACAGTGATATACAGGATGATTTACAAAACTGCTTTGTCATCTCTGTTAAAAACACATCTGCATGAGGGAGAGGTTGGTACTGCAAGACGGTAAAGATAATGAATTTCACATAGTAATAATAACAACAACAATAATAATTACAATAATAATGATAATAATAATAATAATAATAATAATAACACAGTGCCAACAGGTTTAAAGAGCAGAACAGGAAAGATTCACAGTATTAATTTGCAAACACTACCCTAGATTTAACAACGTTTAGCGTTAGGTGTCAACAAATTCCTCCATAGAACTTTCACCTTCTGCACACTGGAGTAATGATGTCAATGCCAACACTACTGTACTGAAAGTACATGGCACACTGAGCAATATTTTAAGTTCTCAATAGAACAATATTAGTGTATCTGTTATTCAGTGCTTGGCCAGTGATTCAATATAGGCATCAGGGTGTGATTGAACAATCTGACCAAATCTTTCTTTAAAACTCTTATTTATTTATTTACTAATTTTTTGTATTGTTGCTAGGATTCTATCAGTGTTGTGTAAAATAGCATGTTTTGGTGCCGTGGTTTGGGTAGCACTGTCGAATTCCACTCAGATTATCACCATTACGAGTGTTTGCCCATTTTTGAATGTTGAAACTAATATAGCATAAGGTGGCTGTAAACCTAGTATGCTCATCCATCGGAGATAAAAGATATGCACTTCTGAGTTGCACAGCCATGTCTGCAAACAGGTCATTAATTGATTTGGAAAGCAAAATGAGGGGAAGTCCATCGGAATTCAAAACCAGGTCTTCTGTTAGGTCAGTTAGACGGCAGCTTACATAACAGAGTCCACCATAAATAGGTTTGTTATGGTATGGTATGGTGCACCACTCATCCACACATGAGGCATTTGGTCATAAGCTTGCTGGTTGGATAGATGGCAACAGAAATTAAATATCAATATTGCAGAGAAAGATGTCAACATAAATCAGGTTTGTAGAGAAGCCTTGGATCAAAATTAGTCTTTATGGTTAAACTGGCCATCTTAAAATGCATTCTAGAGTAGCTATGACTAGTAACCAGTTGACTAGCTAAACGTCATACTTTGCATCTATACTTATTGGTCTTCAGGTCAGTCTTCCTTACACCTACCACACAGGTGCACGCTGGTGGTACAATAACTGGTTCTAGCTCTATCTGCTACCTCTTCTCATCCCCATCAAACCAGGGAAATAAACAAAGGTGTGGGTGGTGGATGATTCGTGAGACTTACATGATGGGGCAAGTTGGGTACTTTAGGCACACATTCATCATTTATCAGGTTCAACAGAATTATTGTTCTTGTGAAACACTTGTGTGTCACTAATGAACTAGTGAGTGAGTAACACAAGCTGTGCCTCAGATGGAAAAGTCATATTATCACTAACTGTACATAAGAAAGGCCGACAAATGTTGTATATCAAACCCAAGAGGCTACTGTCAGTGTCAATGTCATTGTTGTGCTCAAAATAATTCTTCAACCAAATAATATTTGGATGCCATCACTCTCATAGTGGCCCTTTGAATTGTGAACGTCTGACTATGTATCTTGCAACAGGACTACAGTAAGCATCTACCCACCCCACCCCCACACACAGGGAATAAACAGACATTTCCCACTCTTGATATTTTCCATTGGAACAGCTGAGTAGCTGTGTACTGTATATACGTATATGTGGAGTAAATTAATTTATTATGAATACATTTATTTACTCCACAATTGGAAAAGCCAGCTTTGTTAAAAACAAAATCTGTCTAACTGACTCTGTAATTTCTTTATGAAACAGTCTATGCAACACAATTTAGCCTCATGAAATATTTACAAATAGATATACTGTATATTATATGTACAATATAAACAATGTGTATGTACAGTATGTATCCAGTGATTGGAATAAAAATGTTAAGCTTGATCCAAATATCTATAAACCCATAATTTTTTTTACAAATACAAGACTGAGTGTTATAAACATGTGCAATGGTAGACAGCGAGGCTTGATGAAATAAGGCTATAATACATCATTGTTGATGTGAGATTACTGACAGACAAAGGCAGGTAGTGCCATTAGACCTGAATTTGTACTATGCTCTTCAAACAAAGACCTCACCAGCTTCTCTAGTAATACAACCAAAAGGGCAAGGACAAGGCAAATGAAAAAATAGACAAATAGCAAAAAGAAAAAAAAAAGATTGTTCATGGCAAATTGCTAAAAACTATGTTATTGAAAAAAAAAAGACATACAAGAAAAAAATATGATAGCATATTAATCTTATTAATGTGATGATTAAAGGGATAAATACACTGTAATTTTCAATGTATCTGCTTTGTTGTAAAGATTTACGATATTTACAAAACAATTCATACTCTAATAATGAGGTTGACTGCAAAATAAAATATTTGTGTGTGTATCTATATATATATATATATATATATATATATATACTGTATATGTATAGTATATATACTGTGTAAAGCAAATAGTTACATATATATTATATATGTCAATATACTGTATATTAATGTATATCAGTGTAATATATTGACAATTTTTAAATCATGACTTTCTCTAGTTTTTATATATAATATAAGAATTTCTGCTATTTATTGCATTTACCATTAATTTTACACATCTTACTGTATTTCATTTTTTTACATACCATGTTGTAAAATAAACAAATTAATTAATTAATTATAAAATGCCACATCATCTATTAGTGAAAGAATTCTGACCACCCTTACCCATTTCTGCAGAATGTTTTTTTTTTTTTAATGCACCAGATCCTTTAGCTATTTCAGCTCATTCAGCTAATATGGTTTCTGTTTTATAAAATTGAAACAATTTAGTAATATAAACCACAGCAACACTAACCACAGTAAAGCAGTTACTACAAATAATAAATGAATGCTGTAAACATATCACACAGCAAGGCATGAACCCCCAGAACATGTCCGTGTTAATGAACACAGCCCTTTTTGTCTCGAAAGCTTCTTATTCGTCTGCGTGATCCAGCCAGTATAGGGAAAAAAGACTTTTATACAATTCCAGTGTGAACATTGCAATAGACTAAGATTGTCAGTTTGTTTATTATAGCTCAGGCTAATTTCAATAGGGACAAAAAACTAACAAAAAAGGGCAACGCTTCCCACAGTGGTGGTGGCCGACAGGGATCAATGGTGCACAATCCACAATCAACACAATGCACAAAAAAAAAAAAAAAAAACTGCTTAAGGATGTCTCACAGATAGGACACATGCTGTTAACATGCAAGAAGAAAAGGCATCAAGGAGAGATGCTGTGACCGTGAAATCTGTGATTTGTTGAAATGCGCACTCTCTCTGCCGTGCACGCTTTTATTATGAGTGTGGTGCAGAGCACAGACAAGGTAACTTCCTGACCCAGCAAAATAGCCTACTGGCAAATCACAAGCGCTTCTGCAGAAACAATGTCACTTTCAGAAAACGATTGACAGATGGCTGGAAGGGAGAATCTTGGATCTCTGTACTAGCTGATATATCTAATTCCTTTGAGAGTTTATTTATGCAATCAAGGGGAATCTTCTTCATTGAGAAGAAATGTTCCTGCTAGCCCAGAGTCAAATACTTTTTCCTCTTCTTCTTCTTTTTAAAAAAAATTAACTAATTAAAAAGAGTTGATTAAGCCATAATGAAAACAGGGTAATAATGCCTTAAAATGACAAATTTGCTATTTTACTGAACAGTTTGCTCTGAGTGACCATGAAATATGTAAACAAGCTTGGAGAATCTTCTCTCTCTCCCTCTGTCACTCTCTCTGGAGTGTAAAGCAAGTCAACCTTTTAGCACCTTTCTTAAAGGTCATATGGTGCTGGCATTTTATTCACTGTAAGAAACAATTGTTGGCTTTGACCTTGCAAGCATTTGCCTCTGAAGCAGGGAGATGGCTTACAGAAAATCAATAGAACATGGAGGTATGCAAACTCTATTTACACAGAGAGATAAAGGTTAGGGAGATATATAAAGACACAGAGACTTGCTGGTGTTTATTAATAAATAAAGATATCCCGAGACTCGAAGTAAACTGGATCAGAGGGGGCTGACATCAGATCCCAGGGCAGAGCAGGCAAACTGCTGTGAAGACTTGCCAGCCTTGTTAGTCACACTTAGCGGTCTCAGCATCTCAACAAGCCAAGCAGAGCATGAGGACATGGGCGAGATAGAGTGGGCAGCCCCAGATATAAGCCTTGAGTCCTGCTGGTTTTAAAGTGCAGAGAAGAGATTGGAGAATATCACATCACACCCATACTTTAGTCACTCTTTTTATTCTAGTAAAGGAGAATTCTGATAGCCTTAAAAACTCTGGATTAATACTGACTTGTAATATATCTATAAATACTTAAACTGAACATTAATGTGCAACAGGAAAGAATATAGAATATAGAAATCTCTTTAAAAAAAAAACAGTCAATTAAACAATCTAGTTTATTCATTTTTTAAACTGTCTGAATGTTGTGGCCTTGTAAAATAAAATAATGCTAAAGAGCAGGTAAGCATTGCTGGATGTATTTATGGCTGGAATGCGGTAAGCGTGCCATAGTTGTGCAGTATACATGCTATGACTAGTGTGTACAACAAAGAGCTACCCAGGATGCTTGTGAAGAGTTGTCCACTGTGGCCCGTCTACAAAGACGTAGTGGCAACAACCGCAATGACAGAGTAAACCTTCTTTTTCGTATTTTATTTATTTATTTATTTAGCTGTCTCCATCTTAGTACTACCCCACTATTAGTTTGTCTTAAATGATAAGTTGCAAAAAAAATAAAATAGTATTAAGATCATTTTATAAAAATATAAAAAAGAATTTGTAAAAATTATTTTGTTCTTGGTCAAAACCTATTGTTAAATGAATGTTTTTCAGCTGCACTTAGCTGGGGGATTGTGAGGGACTGCCTTTTCCCAAAAGACCCAAAAGGTGTTCTTTTGGATTAAAGTCCATAAGTTTTCACCCATTTCTACAGAGTTTCTTTGGAACCTTGAGTGATTTTTATAGCGTGCTTTGGACTGTGATCACGCATGAATATTTATCTGTTGACCAGCTGGGGGACCGCCAGCATTTTGGTATATCCATAAGCATTCATCTACAAATGTCACCTCCACAACACCTTTTGCACTCATGCAGCCCCATGTGATCACTCTCCCACCTCTGTGCTCCACCTTTGGTAGTCCTGGCCTAGTTCATGCCAAACATGTACTGTATATAACTTGAATTTACCTTGGACTCATCTGACAAGATAATGTGCTCCCAATATTTATTCTTTTCATCCTTTTGTGTCTTTTATCAAAAGAGAAAAGCAAGGGCTTTTTTCCCCCGCTTGTATGCTGTTCATAGAGGTTGATATTACGCAATGTCCTTTTCATTGTCTGAGATGTCTCAGGAAATTTCCTATTTCCCAAGTCTGGAGCACTTGACTGTTTTTCACAGATAGTTTGTGCAAGTAGGGCATTGTCCATGGCATTGTAAGAGGGCAGCCTGGCTTGTTTTATATACCTGCTGATTATCCTGCAGCTGTGTTTTTTTCTTCTTCTGATATCTATTTGGGCACCAACCTTTTTGTATCCTTTTTCCATTTTTGTGAAGACTCACATTCAGATCTAGCAATTCTTATCAATGTGGCACCATGATATGTAGACAGACACGGCCCGTAGGTCCAAAAGTGAGTAGGTTCTCGTGTTCGTAGATCATTTTATAACAATGTTCATGCAATTAGGCTGGAAATCTCAAGTGAACCCAATTTTGTTACAATGATCACAGAGTTTCTACTTCAAGTTTGTTGCATTGAGTTTCTACTTTGGGGCCTGTATTTTAAAATATATTTTTTATTATTCATATGAGGAAATACTAAAATTCAATAAGAAAAAGAACACAATTACAACATTTAAATCTATTGTATATTCTAAGATTGTAATATGTTCTATTCTGTAAAGAAATTGAGTATGGCAATTTAAATCAGCATGTTCTGTAATACTGATGAAGTGAGCATCAATCCACGATCTTGTGGACCACAGACAAAGTACGCCTTGAGATAAGGCAGAATGAGAAAATCTCTGGCTCCCTCTAGCCATAGCATCCAGCTGCACTACTGTCTGCCTGAGTTACAGCTGGAACAAAAACACAAAGATAGATTTCCTCCCTCAGGAACCAGAGCCAAAACACTGAAACACTATTAAGTGTCGGTTGATCTCCAGAGGCTGATGCATTATGTGTGAAAGCTCTGTCACTGGGGAGAGAGTAGTTCGGCGACCAAATTAAATTTAATCTGCTATTAAGGAGGCATGTAGGCATATGAACATTTGCGGCTTAAGAACGTTCCGCTCAGTCATCCGATGTACACCTCTTGCACTGCAGACCGATCAGATGATATACTAAATCAAATAAGCCAATCTCAGATAACCAGATGTGTGCACATGTTTGTTTGTATTATGTGTGCCAGGGAACACAGCCCTAGCACTAGAATTCCTCTTTCTCTATTGCTTTTACCCCCATGCCTGCTGCTCCAGGGCAAGACCACACTGAGCTAGCAGTCCAGCACTAAGCCACCATATGGCTTTAACAACAGCTCAGTGCTCCAGATAGAGCTGAGCATCATGCATGGGTGATCAGCGAAGCCACTAATGCTGTAATTAGACAGACAGGGCTGGGTCAGCTGACCTGCTAAGTTCTGCCTCCTAGTGATCCCACAGCCTCATTAGTCATACCCAAAACAATGAAGGCCTCACATCATAGCACAATGTGTGCATAAGCATGTAAGGCTCATTTGCATAGTCCCAATATATTCTCAGCAAATTGGGAGAACTGAAAAATCACATCCAATATAAGAGTCAAACATGTACTATTGGGCATCACTTTCTTCTTTTTCATTTCTGCTATGATAAAAAAATCATAACAAAAGATAAATGTCATACACCGTATTTGCAGAATGTGTGATCCCTAACACACGGTACATAAAAAACTAAACAGAAATGATTTAATGCATTTTAAATCGCATAATCTGAAAAGCCACATTTAAGGGAAAAATATATATATATATTTTTTGCCTCTAAAATATATATATTTTTTGCCTCTATAGACTACCTCAATGGATTTGAAATGAAGCAATCAAGAGGTGACTGGAATGTAGATACTGAGCTTTAATTCAAGGAATTTAACAAAAATAGAAAACTGTTTGGAAATTTCAAAGTCTCATTCATTTGCTGCTTGTTTTGAGAGTCATTCTGACATTAGTTTTGCCTTACATTCATGAAAAACATGCTCAGTTATGGTCAGGTAAATGACTCAAGGACATTTCATTGCCTTAAAAAGGTATAGGATTGCTTTTACTGTATATTTTGGGCAATAATCTATTTGTGCTTTGAAGCACTAACCTATTGGTTTGGCAGCATTTGCCTGAATCTAAACAGAAAGTATAACATTTCAAAATTTATCCTGCTACTTCTATGAGCAGTCACATCATCAATAAACACCAGTGACCTAGTTCCATTGGCAGCCATCCATCCATCCATCCTGCTTATCCTGTATAGGGTCATGAGGGGTCTAGAGCCTATCCCAGGAGAAGGAGGTCACAAGGCAGGATACGCCCTAGTACATAAGCACATAGGCACATGCTATTACAGATAAAGTACACTGGGCAAATTGGAAACAGCAAATCAACCTAAACTGTATGTCTGAGAAGAAACCCCACAAAACACAGAGAAAACGGGCAAACTTCTCACAAATAGGGCAGAGGCAAAATTCAAACCCCAACCTGAAGGTGCGATGCAGTAGTGTTAAACACTAATCCACCATGTCAACCCAGGCAACCATACATGCCCATGCTATACCACTGCTTCCATCATACACCATTTTGGTACAAGTTGATCTTGTTTAAGAACTGGGCATGTTTTTTTTTTTTAAACCAAAGTCTTATATAGTCTTTTTGTTCTTGAGTGTTACTATAAGAAGTGGTGTGCATCTAGAAGTAAACACTCTTTTTACATCCATGAAAGTCTCTCTTCATTGCAGACTTTGAGAATGATACTTCCCACTCCTTCCAGAGTGGACCAGATAACTGTCCAATTTCAGATAGGTGTATTTAGTTTTTTCTTTACTGGCATCAAAACCTCTGATATACACTAAGATTTCCAATAAACTGCTACCAGATAAAATTCAACACTTTTAAAAATAGAGGAATTTTGTTTAAAATTGCTGAACGGTTAATGCAATGTTTTTGTGAACATCTTGAATTAGATCTTGAATCTTGAAAAGTCTGCACTTCAGTTATGTCTTGATTGATTCATTTTAAATCCATTGTGGTAGTGTACAGAGAAAAATAAATAAATAAATAATGTGTCACTGCCCAAATACTTATGGACCTGACTGTAATTCTTCATTTACTAATCCTGTAAATCTAGTGCACAGTTAATCTTACTACTATGATAAAGCTTCTAAGCTGTATACAGTGCATCCAGAAAGTAATTCACAGCACTTCACTTTCTCCACATTTTGCTATGTTACAGCCTTATTTCAAAATAGATTAAATGAATTAAATTCATTCCAGAGGTATGCTCGAGCTCTGTCACAATGAGCATTGGTTTCTTGGTCACCTCCCTGACTAAGACCCTTCTCCCACAGTCGCTCACTTTGGCCGGGTGTTCCACTCTAGGAAGAGTCCTGGTGGTTCCAAACTTCTTCCATTCAGAGATGTTGAAGGCCACTGTGCTCACTCAGACCTTCAATCCTGTCTAAGAGTTCTGCAGATAATTCCTTGGACTCCATGGCTTATTTTGTTTTCTGACATGCACTATTAACTGTGGGACCTTTTATAGACGGGTGTGTGTCTTTCCAAATCATGTCCAATCAACTGAATTTAGCATTGGTGGACTCCCATCAAGTTGTAGAAACATCTCAAAGATGATCAGTGGAAACAGAACGCGCCCGAACTCAATTTTGAGTGTCATGGCAAAGGCTGTGAATACTTATGTACATGAGATTTCAATCAAATAATATTTCACATTGTCATTATGGGGGTAATTCTGAGAAAAATAATACATTTAATCCATTTTGAAATGAGGCTGTAATATAGCAAAATGTGGAAAAAGTGAAAGCTGTGAATACTTTCCAGATGCACTGTATTTGCAAGTAATATTTTAAAACAGCACTCTATCCATGAAAATATCAATAGAGATATTATTAAAGTTTATCAACGATGGAAAAAAATAAGACCACAGTAAATCAGGGATGGTGAGCTTTGGCAAAAGTAAATTAATGAAGAAAAGAGAAAAACACACACAAAAAAAAAACGCTTAGCACATACTTCTGATTAAGTGCAATATTTACTAATCTATGCAAAGTTACTACTAATTGACTTCCAGCTTCCTTTGTTCCTTAGTGATGGGCTGAGTTACTTTAAAACACAGTAAACAATTGTGTGTAATAGCATGGATTTTGCATTTAGCTTATGTGTAAATGCTAAGAAAAAAATACTCTCATGTAGCCTTCAAATACTTGACAAATTGTTTAATTTATTATGAATTTAAAAAGAGCCAAACACAATAGATTATTAAATATCATATATATAGTTAAATATCATATTCTTGGTCACGGCAAACGTAGTAGTCAACATTCATTAGGCAAAAGAATTTTACATTAGTAATAACTTCAGACATTGCCACTATACACATAACCAAAAGGATGTGGACACCTGACCATTAGACCCATGTTTTGCCCTTCCAAAAAAACTTGAAATGCACAAAATTGTATAGGATGTCTTTTGATGCTGCTTTAAGACTTCCCTTCAATGTAATTAAGATGTTCAAACCTGTTCCAGCATTATTAATTGCCTTTCTGCAAAAAGAAAGCTTCACTAAGACATTGGTTACCATGATCAGTTTCAAAGAACTCGAGTGGCCTGCACAGAGCTCTGACATCAAACTCAATGAACACCTTTGGGATGAACTGAAACACCGACTGCACACAGGCCTCCTTGCCCAACATCAGCACCTGACCTCATTAATGCTCTCCAGGATTATCCCCAGGTATATTCTAGAAACTAGTGAAAGGCATCCTCAGATGTTATAACACAAGAAGGATGACCAACTTTGGAATGGGACATTCAACAAAAACATACAGTTATGATGGTCCTGTCTCCACAAAGTTTAAAGCCACATAGTGTACATAGTTCAAGTTGGCATCATGAGTGGGAACAATGGTACTCATAAAAACTGCTTTATACAGATATACTGGGGAACATGTAGTGCTTTAAAAATATTACAAAAAGAATATATAGAGAAATTGCTGATAAACTCCCTCAACCATTAAACAACCTACTTTCAATCAGCAGCAGCTCATGACCATAGATTTGGTGGTACAGAATGGCAGAATTCACCACACAGCCTCAAACTAAATTAAGTCCAGAGGCTCTCACACATGACTTAGGCTATAAGGTACTATCCAATGAATTTTTAGCGCAAAATACCATTTCATAATCCTCCTTCACCTTTCCAAATCTGTGAAACATATGTTACGAAAGAAATGCTTCTGTATGTACTGTAAAAGACATACTGCCTGCAGTAATTTGTTCATGGAAACTAATAAGGTTTATTTCAGATTTAAAAGGAGATCAAGATCTTGGGGGCCGGACAATATATGCTCCCGTCACTGCAGTTCTTAACTGCACGATGCTTACTGCAATGGACCACTATTAGGACTTGTTGCAGTTCTCATTTTTGATCACTAGGTGCAATAATGACACCATGGTGCTAAAAGGGTCTTTGAGATTGCTGCCCTGCAATATCTACATAAGCAGGCAAATTAATGGAACATTGGTTTAGTGTCTCAAAAACACAATTATTTCAATGGAATTTGAACAAATTGAACTTAGAATGGAGACTTTATAAATATTATTTTTTGAACAGCTGATATATTTGGTACAGTTTTGGCCCACCTACCTCTACGGACCAGCTTTAAAAAAAATTGAACCAAATAATAGACAACAAAGTAAGTCTACTCAAGTGTTGACTGAGGTCTATTTATGTTAACAAGAAATCTAGATTCAATTTTCATTGCATTATTAGGTATTGTATAACACTGTCAGCATCATTCAATTATGGCTGTGTATTCCTTACACACATTCAAAGAGATGTGGAGCTTATTTTAGCCACAGAGAGTCAAGGTCTCTTCCTTTGATGTTCAAAGCAAAGGGTAAGCAAACAGTCTCAATATGATCAGGGACCAATACTCATCTACAACATTTTGTGAGTGGCAGACTAGTGACAGAAACAAAGGACAACATACTGCACCTACTACACTAATACAGTGACTGAGAAATCATTGATACTGATGTTAACTATAGAGAGCTTCTTATTGTTCATTTAATATTTGAGCAAGCAAAAACCATAATAAACCAACAACACTCACAAAAAGAGGCAAGTTGTTTGAGAGGTAGAGACTTTGCAATAGTAGACTGCTGAGTAATTATATAAAAAGAAGATTTCCCAAAATGGCACATTACTTCACTGGATAGCACCATATGGATGGCATAGTGAAAACTGTGCCATTTATTATGCATATATATAATTGTAGGCAAAACCTTGGGGACCCATGGCAAAATTACATATTTTGTTGCTTAAAAAATGGTAATGTTAATTTTAACAAATGTTAAATGTTACTTTAAAACTGATTATATTAGAAAGAAAAAAAATTGTAATAGTTAATGTAGTAAAATGTTCTATAGTTTGAACACTCTAATAAGTCATTACAGTACAACCTCGGCATACAAATTAAATTCGTCCTGAAGGCGAGTTCCTAAGAAGAAAATTTGTATTGTGGTATGAATCACTGTACTTTGTAATTTCTGGCAGAAATTCGTATTGTACGGTATTTAAATCCAGATAATTCGTTCGAGCTACGCAAAAAATATTACTATTACCAATTTCCAACACTATAATCATATTTGTGCATAGACAAATATTAAAACCATTTAGAAAAGACATGTTAATTCAGTAAAATATAAAATAAAGACTCATCTAACCTTACTTCATGATTCCTCTTGGCACCAGTTATTCTTTTACGCAAGCGCAACTTGGGCGGCATTCGGATCGCTCACATGCCGAAACCACTTCACATGCTGAGGCAACTTTCTGGCAAAATTTAAATTCTTAAGTTGAAGACTCATAAGGAATGATATTTGTATGCCGAGGTTCCACTGGACTTTATAACACCTTCTCTGGCAGAAATGACAAATAAGAATACAAGTGTATGCAGACTAAGAAATGTTCACACACTCTTCTAGTCTAAAAACATTCTTGGCCATCTTTCCTCAGCCTGCATTTCTTTAAGATATAAATTCGGGATTATGATTATACTTACAACCTCATTTCTGATCAATGTCTTGTTGTATAAATCAACCTCATTACAGTTTCAGGTCCTTGATCGATTAATCACATTTGTGTATATTAACTGCAATCCATTCTTTCAATTACATTTGCAATGTAATAGATCTGCTCCTATGTTAACAATTGGAAAGGTGTTATTTCCATTAAGTCTGCTTTTTATCTGTCTAGATGTTGTTTTGCATACTGTACATCAGGCAAGGTTGATTTCTAATGAGTCTTCCAAGTTTTTACAGCCACCATGTCTACGTCAGTTAAATCCTGCAGATCACTGCTATCATTTGGGGATTTTTCTTTGCTTTTCGGCCAGCATACTGGAAATTCTATTCTAAAATATTGATCTTCCAGATCTTGCCTCGACTTCCACAGTTCCCCTTATCTTCTTTTTTAACTAAATTTAACACAGTGGAATATGATCTGCTTTGCTATTTTTTGAATATGTCCAATGCTTTTGCAGAGGTAATTTTTTTAAGATAATAAATAAATAAATAAATAAATAAATAAAAACATCTGCATATTAATATTTGCAAAAAGGAAACTTTTCACTTCGATTTCTGCCACATTGTCACCTTGCAGGTTTTCCCAAGCCACCTCACGTATTCTGGAATTGCATTGCTTTTTCTGCATTTCACTCATGATTGAAAGAGTCACATTCAATTGCAAAATGCTGAACAGAGGGAAATAAAAAAAAGTTCATAAATTAAGAATATACACTTCTCACTGATTCACCAAGACTTTATATTGAATCATTTCAACATGCAATAAGTAGGAGCAACTGCAACATACACCAGTGAAAGATTTCTTCCTTATATTTACAATGAAGGTTATTATAAGGGCCATACATTGATCTATAATATATATTTTTTATAGGAATTGCTTTCAGCAAATGCTACATATACTCTCTACAAAATACAAGTTTGCAGACTTCCGTTGTCCTTATTATTATACTTGTATGTGTCTTTTCTTAGACAGTATTTAAGGCAGTATAGAAAGTGTGTAATTGGAGGTAGCAGCAGATCTTCTTACAGTAGTCTTAAACCTGGAAGCCCCTGGTGTTATTGTATGATGATACCAGTGCCTTTTTCTTGAAAAAATGTTTTAAAAGAATACGAGGAAAAGAAAGGATTCTGATTCAGAGCCTGGAGGATCCACATACATTGCCCCAGTTGGTGGCTCCACACTGAAAAAATCATGTTTGATACAGGCTTAGTGCAAGGATAATATACACTATATATATCTATACATATATACACACACACCTTATATTCACACACACATACAGTACAGACCAAAAGTTTGGACACACCTTCTCAATCAAAGAGGTTGAATTTGTATTATGGCAAGAGAAAAGCAGCTAAGTGAAGAAAAAAACGAGTGGCCATCATTACTTTAAGAAATGAAGGTCAGTCAATCTGAAAAATTGGGAAAACTTTGAAAGTGTCCCCAAGTGCAGTCACAAAAACCATCAAGCGCTACAAAGAAACTGGCTCACATGCGGACGGAGTGCCCCAGGAAAGGAAGACCAAGAGTCACCTCTGCTGCGGAGGATAAGTTCATCCGAGTCACCAGCCTCAGAAATCGCAGGTTAACAGCAGCTCAGATCAGAGAGCAGGTCAATGCCACACAGAGTTCTAGCAGCAGACACATCTCTAGAACAACTGTTAAGAGGAGACTGTTTGAATCATGCCTTCATGGTAGAATATCTGCTAGGAAACCACTGCTAAGGACAGGCAACAAGCAGAAGAGACTTGTTTGGGCTAAAGAACACAATAAAGAAAACTCTTTGAATGAGAAGGTGTGTCCAAACTTTTGGTCTGTGCTGGACACACACACACACACACACACACACACACACACACACACACACACAGGTGCATTTCAATAAATTAGAATATCGTTGAAAAGTTCATTTTTTTGAGTAATTTCATTCAAAAAGTTAAACTCATATTATATAGATTCATTACACATAGACTGATATATTTCAAGTGCTTTTCTTTTTAGTTTGATGATTATGGCTTACAGCTATTGAAAACCCAAAATTGAGTATCTAAAATTTTTTTAATATAGCTTAAGACCAAGTTAAAATATGTATATGCGGCATGGCATGAAGGTGATCAGTCTGTGGCACTGCTGAGGTGATATGAAAGTCCAGATTGCTCGAATAGCGACATTCAGTCTGGTGTCTCGCATCTTCTTTTCCACAATACCTGATAGATTCTTTAAGGGGTTCAGGTCAGGCGAGTTTGCTGGCCAATCAAGCACAGGGATACCATGGTCCTTAAACCAGGTTTTGGTCCCTTTGGCAGTGTGGACAGGTGCCAAGTACTGCTGGAAAAATGAAATCAGCATATCCATAAATCTGGTCAGCAGAGAGAAGCTTCAAGTGCTCTAAAACTCCCTGGTAGACAGCTGCACTGACCCTGGAACTGATAAATCTTTACAAACTTTACACCTCACGCAACGTGGATTCTGTACCTCTCCGGTCTTCTTTCAGACTCCAAGACCTTGATTTCCAAATGAAATGCAAAATTTACTTTCATCTGAAATGTGGACTTTGGCCCACTGAGCAACAGTCCAATTCTCAGGTAAGACACCTCTGATGTTGTCTCTGGCTCTAGAGTGGCTTAACACAAGGAATGCGACAGTTGTAGCCATGTCCTGGTGGCTCTTGACGCACTGACTCCAGCTGCAGTTCGCTCCTTGTGAATTTCCCCCAAATTCTTGTGTGGGCTTAGTTTCTCAATCCTCTCAAGGCTGCAGTTATCCCTGTTGCTTGTGTACCTTTTTGTACCACATTTTTTTCTTCCATTCAAGTTTCCATTAATGTGCTTGGATACAGCACTCTATGAACAGCCAGATTCTTGAACTAGACTGAGAGACTATTTAAAAGCTCAGGAATTCTTTGAAGGCGTTTTGAGTTAATTAGCTGATTAGAGTGTGATACCATGGGTCCATAATAAAACTTTTTCACAATATTCAAATTTTCTTTTGGGTTTTCATTAGCTATGAGACATAATCATCAAAAAAGAAATAAGAAATAAACAATTGAAATATATCAAGCTGTGTGTAACGAATCAATATAACAAATGAGTTTCACTTTTTGAACTGAATTACAGAAATAAATCAACTTTTGAATAATATTTATTTAGATTTAATAAAATGTATTGATTACTAATTTATTGAGATAAACCTATATATAGTAAAAAAGACAATAATGTTCTCACCCAACAGGCTAGAACAAGGAGTATAGAACAGTTTCATCAGCAACAAAAATAACGTTGGCCTTGAGGATACTCACTGTGCTGTCACTTTGGTTTGGGTTGAGTGTGTTGTATATTTCCTCCACAACACTGCGTCTGTAGGGACAAAACAGGAAACTGCATAAGCCACACACACACACACACACACACACACACACACACACACACACACTTTGTGTTTTTTAATAACTAACTATGAAAGTCATTTTATTTGCTGTGAGCCAGGATTAAGGTGAAACTGCCATTCTCATAGCAACATTTTATAAACAGTGCATAGTGTTGCAGTGTGTATCTTGACCTATATTTCAGTATCTCTAAATCAGAAATGACCAACTGTGAATTAAGTATGACGTGGTTCTGGGCCAAACAGATGATATAGTATTATATAATACTACTATTTATAGTATTATGTAAAAGATACAGTAAATATCTAATCTCTTTAGTAAGCATCCCAGTCGATGACAGTTACTGAGCATATTATGGGACGTCTTGGGAAGTCCGATGAGAATTCTCTGATCTGGGCAGTCATTTGTTTATTATGCCAAACCATAAATCTAAATGACTATTCATCTAGACAGGGTTTAAAAATTCATCAGCTTCACTTAAATTATTTAGTTAAGAAAGTAATGAGGACAGAAGATGGAGGAGGGGAAAAATAATGATCTGCCAGGTGTCTTAAAAAAAATTCTCATTATGCTACATTATTTTGACTAATCTGTAGGCTACCAAAGCAATATTCAATCAATATTTTGTCTGCAACTGGACCTTTAACTGAAACTTAATAATGATGTTTGAACACACTTTTTTGTATGCTGTGTGTAACAAGCACTCACTTGCTAGCCAGCTCTCCCCCAGGCGGAAGGTTGGGGATGCTCTCCGTTGCTAACACACACATCACATGGGCTAAGTCTGGAATGCGGTCCACGCCCTGCTTCTTAATGAGTTCTGAGGAATCACAAGGACTTTTCGGGTAAGTCAGGTTAGTCCAGTGAAAGCATATGTTGATAAGATCTATGTCTATACAAAATCCAAACTTAAATAAGGATTCATTTGTATCTAGACAGAATAATAAAATAACGTGAGACTGTAGAAAAGCTGAGCTTAGTGGGTGAGTCATCGTTGCAGGCAGCCTGTCAAAAGGTTGTCTTCTATGACTCACGCAACCCCCCAACCTGTCCCTAATATAGTCATAAATACATGCTTTTTCAAGAACATGATTCCTTCCATAACTTCCTTAGCTGTGTTTTCATTGAACAAACACCTGACTATAACAATTAGTCCCACTGATGTAATTCTAACCTGTCAGACAATCCCCCTGATATGTGCCCTACAAATCTCTCAAGTAGGACCACTAAATTTGAACCCTTTTAAGTTCTATCCTACTTCACAGAGCTAATGTGTGGAATAAAATAAGCGTCACATTATATAATAACAGCAAAATGTGCTGATGACAAAAAGATGAAACAAGGCATTTTGTCTAAATAAGAAAGCTCACAATCTCAAGGGTTCAATAAGTAACTTTTATTTGAATCATCATTAACATCTAAGAATAACATCACAATTCGTCTCTACACAGCCAGTGTTTGGTGCTAACATACAAAAATAGAAATCAAACAAATAAAGCATAGAGTGCTCATCCCCCTTAATGAAATGCTTTTCTATTTAAAGTCCCTTCTATGAAACACTTTGGTAAAAATAATTTCAGAACAGTGATATAGGAAAGTTACCCACTGAGTGGTAATGAACAAATGCAGACACACACACACACACACACACACACACACACACACACACACACACACACACACACACACACACACACACAGAATGCTGAGGCTAAGAAAGGACTCACCCACTGTAACACTTGTCACCACCCTTGGATAAAACTGATAATGTAAAATACTGACATGTCATTGGAAACAGATGTAGTGTGCAAAATCTCTTTCTCTGGAGATGGAGTCTAGACTGACTGACTCTCAAAGCTTCAGTTTAAAATTAAATAAACAAGCTTCAGGACACTGATACACAACTTACAGATAAATTACAATAAATACACGGAGGAATTATAGCTAAGTTCATAAAATTTGTAGTGCTTTTTGGCTGAATAAATTGGAATGCCTGGGTCATTTGGTTCAGAAGAGGTTAATAGTGTTGTCAGAATAAATAATTCAAATAAATACGTGTCTTCGGTTGCTCGTCAGTTATTATCCTGAGAGACACAAAATATAAAAGATAGAGACAACCACCCCACTAAATGGGAAAATAATGTCTCTTCCACCTTAAAAAAGTTCCCTAAGTTGATATTTTAAAGGTAACCCATACACTTGGTATGTTTTTTTTTTAGTTAACATTTAGGTACTGTTACCTAACCAGTGCCTTACGGTTCAAAACCTGTCCAACAAGTCCAGCCAGAAAACACTGGAGTTCCAAGGTTAAAAATTCTTAAAACCTGTCATGCCAAACAAATTCAAGATGGTGTCCACTACAATAATCGCTGTAACTGTTGGAAGATAATCCCAAAGTTTAGAAAACCTTTAATGCATTGGGGATCATTTATTCATCTCTATCAAAAGGGTACGAAAAAATCTCAAATACAATTTATCAAAGGCATATAAATCTCTGATTTGTGCAAAAATGGCCGTATCTGCTGATAAATTTGATAAATTTCACCTGAGCCTAAGTGGAATGGGTGCGTACATAACACTCAATTACTACACACATGAATCCATTTACTAGCTTTTATTTAAAAGCCTGGCTATGGATAGTTCTGCACAATGGTGAGAGCATAGAAAAACTGCTTCAGGCTCTGGAAAATGAAAAAGAAGGGTAACAGGAATACACAAAATGCTACGGATTTTTGGATGGTGGATCCATACTGACCTTTTAATGGATGTGACCTGAGTTTTAATAGTGGGTGCATTCTCAGTGCACAGTTTCAACTTAACGCCACATTCAACTGCCAAATATCGTAGATCAACCACAGATCTAATAAAATAATGTTTCTAACGATTTATTTAGAACACCTACACTCACTTTAATATTTCAATAAGAACAAAATAATGTTTTCATTAAATACAAGGGCTGTACCGAACATAATGCAAAAGTGGGTATACCTATATTATTTTTATTAACCTGTTCAAATTGCACATGTTGGTGGAGTAACTCTTCTTCCATACAATGGTAACACGCAACACAGTCTCAGTTTCTTGTTCTTCAAACATCTTCATCTTCGGTACACACTGCTTTTGACACTGGTGTCATCTCTGAAAACATTCCGAAATGCAGTGGGAGTCCATCACCTGTGACAAAGGGGACTCAAGGGTTGAACGATGGCATAAATGTCTCATTTGTGATGTAGACCATGTTGAGTAGTACTTTTGTATAGAGTTACTCAAACAAAATGTGCAATTTGAATAACCTATTCCGATTAATAAAAACGGTTATACCTATTTTTGTATTGCTTTCGGTACAGCCCACATATTTGTATACGACGGATAAGGTCACTATGTAATCCACTTATGTACATGCACTGTTGAAATGAGGATTTGTCTACAAAACCTCACACCAACACATTATTAATATAATACCTCACCCTGTTGTGCATTCTAAATCACAGCATAATCTCACACTTGCATTTCTAAATTTAAAAATCTGACACCATCTCTTCATACCACTAGACCATCCTTTCTAGATGAAATAAATTTCATCATACGCTTGTGCTTTGGCATAAGATACGGATGAGCTGAGTAGTTGCTTGTCTCTTGTGCCAAAGGAGAAAATTAAATCATAATCAAATCTGATTGTACACACACTCAACAAATATGAGTTTCTGACCGCACTTCCAGTTATGATGAGATCCACTATCTGTATTGTGTCAGGTAATGCTTGTCTCCTGTTCAGCCAACTTCTACAAAAAGGAACAAGTGCCCTGGAGTGGAAATCATGGGAGGTGAATATCACCATTCACTTTAGTCAAGCTACTACTAACTGTTTTTATATTAACTAGTACTTTCGTATGTGTATGTATGTATGTACTGTATCTATGTAAAATTATTGTTTCCACACTTGAGTATTAGTGCACTATGTTGCTATATGCTACAAAATCATAGAAATTATTTCCAGACACACCTGCACACATAATTCGACACAAAGCATAATCAATGAAGCTGGAATAAATGAATAAATAACGCCCGACACTCCAATGTTAACAACAACACACATCTGTCTCGCAAGATAAATAACAGAAAAAAGCTCATTGTGAATAAACTGAATGAGATACAAAAAAAAGCACAAAATGGGAACACATGATTAAGAGGCACAAGCCAGTCTGGGTAATGTGGTGAAACTCTGAGAGATGGCACACTTCTGTTTTTCACTTTACATCCAGTACAATTAACAAACAGAAGAATGCACAAATATTCAACATTACTCTTGTTGATATCATCATTATTACTACTATTACTACTAGTATAATTACATGTAATAATAATAATAATAATAATAATAATAACAATAGTGATAAAGCTGTTGTTTTAGATCTTACCGCAAATTAGATTAATACTTTTAATTAATACTTTGTGCAGGTACTATCAAATATAATATAAAGGATATATTTGGTAGCACCTGTACAAAACCTATATATATATATCTCAAACATCAAGAAGAATTAGTATGTTTTTTGAGAAAAAAAAGTAGAACATTCCCCGTTTGGTGGTTAAAGTCAGAATACAGTAATTTCAAATGCTGCATTAAATGTGCCATTTATATGAATAAGCTAAAATTATAAATTCCCAAAGAAACCTTGTTTTGTTTTACAGCAAGCCAAAATTATTTTGACAAAATTTTTAATTTGTAATTAATAAACAGTTCAACTATTCTAACAGCACATGTTCATCTCTGGTCTAAAAAAAAATCTGAAAAAATTTATCCAGGAGTAATATGTCATTCAGAATGTTCTTTCAGACTAATCAAATGCAACTCTGATCAAGAGCAGTCCTCTGCTTCATGTCGTTAGGGAAACGTCTTCTGCTTTGCATGCAGGAATGCATTTAAAATCATCATGCTACTGGTAGTGTACATGCCCATGGACTACTTTGAAATAGATTTTTCTCTTGAGCCAGCTAGTTAGTTCTGACAACTAGCGATAAGGCAACAGCATTCCTTGTTACAGGCAGAAACCGGTCATGCAGAAAACAAGTATCAAGGCAATCCGAAGCGGTCATAGCTACAGATGCATAAAACCCCTGGACCTCACGGACCTAACGCATCATTCTGTGTCTGTAAATAAATTAGTAATGCTACAGCAATAAATCTCTAACACGCTGTTTCGATCGTTTAGCACATCAGCTCAGGAAAGTGCAACATGGTGCCAACCTTAAACACATGCTTACACAAGAGAATCCAAACAGGACACTGTAAGGCCATCGGAGTACGCGAACAAGAACAGAATGTAACACTACACTAAGCATTTTGTCTTTTCTGAAACAGATAGCTACCACAAAACAAAATGTGGTTCTGAATTTGGTTTGTTTTCTATATTAGACACCTCTACTCCTCTATAGCAGCTTTCATAAGTAAGTATGGAGCTAGAAGTTGAGTCGGCTTTCTGTAGCACTGTTATTTGACTGCACTGCCTCGATGATAAGAGGAGTCACAGTGAACAGTAGAGTAAGCCAATCAACATCTTAATGCACTACACACAATCATTTGTTAGAATTACATATTCAAACTGCAGGAATACCTTTGGCACAAAGGATTCTACAAGTTTTTATTCTCACTATAATGTTTTTTGATCCTAGTCAGAGTCGGGCTTCTGAAAAGTTTCATAACGCAGAGATCATCTTACAATGATCTTTGTTCTATGGCACTTTTTGTGATACCATGGCATGGCATATTACATAATAAAATACATCTGGGCCTTTAAAGACATCAACTGATCAGCATTAAGAGTGCTATTTTCCTAAAACTGATAAAACTCCTAGATGGGCTTTAATGTTCACTGATGGAACACAACTTATTTATTAGCCTTTTTAGATGCTCCACCTTCTACTTTGTTCTGCAAGTACTTATCCAGCTCTGCTTCTCTCTTCACGGCTTCTGGATTGATCTTGGGTGCACCTGGAAAACATACCAGTACCACACTCATGTTGTCACGGCTACCCTGTTCGTAAACAAACAGAGGAGAAAGAAAAGGAAATAGTCACACAATGCCAACTACACATACTGACTCACTGTTTGCTGATCTGATTGAAATAACCTGATATATCTTTTTAATTTTTTATAATATACATATCGGACCTGAAAGTATTGAGCAACATTATCTGTCAGGCCGTACCTTGTACAAACAGGTGTCCACTATTTCGTTACACACCGTCTCCAGGTCCTCGGTCACCTCTAGCCGTGAGCGCACATAGTCACATAGTTCCTCATTGGTCATGACGTCCCAAATTCCATCACAGGCTAGTACTACAAACTCATCCTCTGCGTCATCTCTTTCGATCTCATACACCTCAGGCTCTGGAGATACCAGCTGCTCTGTGGGGCCTTTGCCATGCACACACTTGTAGTCAAAATCCCCAAGAGCACGAGAGACAGCCAGAGAACCGTTGACCCGCTGAATCATAACGGCGCCGCCTGCGTTTTGAATCCTCTCCTTTTCTAAAGGGTTGTTTGGCTTGTGGTCTTGAGTGAAGAAGTGGACCCGGCCACCACGGCTCAGCAGCGCCCGCGAGTCACCGCAGTTGATGAAATACACATGGGTCGGAGAGATCATGATTCCCACGGCGGTAGAGCCACTGCGGTCAGTGCCGTGCTTGCGCTCTGACATAGCCCGCATGTGCTCGTCAATCTGCAAGAAACCTGTGCGAATGCCATTCTTCACGCTCTCCACTGACGGCTCAGGATGATTAACTTCGCTGCCTCTGCCTGAGCCTCCGACCCGAAAATCTGGGTTGCTGGTGATGTGCTCCAACAGATGTTCGCAGCAGTACCGCGCCACCTGAGAGCCAGCGTGTCCATCGTAAACGGCGAAAAACGCCCATGTGCTCAGGCCATGAGGAAGACCAATGACCGCTGTGTGTGCATCCTCCATCTCCACCCGCCATCCCTGCATGCTGCTCAGGCCATAACGCACACCGTTTCCCTCACCGTGCGCATTAAACTTCTCCATCTTTGGCTTGTCCAAGAACGCACCCATTGTTTTGTCTGTTTTAATGGAGCACAAAGCAGTATTGTAGAGAAACTGTTCGGTAAATGTACAAAATGAAATGTAAATCATCATACATAGTATGAATAAATCAGATGTACAAAAAAAAAAAAAAAACTACTTTTACACACGCAAAATAGACACCTGTCAAATAGCCACGCCCACATCTGCGTTACCGATTAGACAACTTTACTAGCTAACTTTCTTGTATTCACAGTACGTCAGATACTAAAACTAAATTATAAATGTGTCTGATACGTAGAAATAACTACCACAGATTGTCGCACGTTGTTCCCCTGTATTCTGTTAAATTACAAATAAACCTTACCGTTTAACACGCCATGGCAGAAGAGAAGCTAGCTAGCTAGCTAAGCAGCCAGACTTATTTTAATGCACTAAGTTATATATTAATGTTACTTACCAGTTTCCTTAAATATATTTGTTGAACGTGGAGCCGAACTGTAGAGATTACCGCACAGACCAGCTGTCTGACTAACCAGCAGCTGAACTACCGTCACTAGTTGCTAGAGCCAAAAGTAAACGGTGGAACATGTATTAGCTAGTCAGCTGGCTAGCGTGTTAGCGGACTCACTGACTAGCTGGCGACGCTGGAATAACGGCGGAAGCATAGAACTTGGAGAGAGGTCCCTTTATATCCCAACAAGAGAGAAATATTAAAGAAGTGCATTACTGTAGACTAATACGGCGGTCTACATTAAGGTCTGTATTTTTTTTTTCACTGCGGTTTTGCCTTTTCTCTCACGGAGGGAGTGACGGATTCTGTCCGCTGACTCCCACTTCACATCAGCACATCTCCGCAGCGACGTGCAGATCCCCGGATGTAAGTCGCCCGTGCCAGTAGCCTGCTCCTGCTTCCAGAGTGACGTCACCGCACTGAACTTTACATAGTATTTCATAAGGCTGCTTTAATTGTGTCAACCTTCAGCTTTAATCAGGGAAACACTGTGATTTTTCCCCCCATTTTGTTTCTCTATTTCATTTCTCTTTTTATGGCTATTTATTTTTTGTATATTGTTATTATTTATTTGCACATTAATTACGTTTGCTTATACTGTACATCATCTATTTAGGGCCTAAATGCACTATGACATTAGAAGAGCCCTCTCATTCTTCTAAGGATTTTTTTTCTATTATCAAAGGCTTTTGGTGGGGGCGGGTGGCTAAACATGCTCAAAAAGTCATGAAAATCAGCACACACACAGGAATCTGATGCCATTAGGATAACTGAGCGGCTGGACACTGAGTGTGGCATAGCTCATACACACTTGCATGTATACATGTAAAATCCGGTACACATTAAGATCTCATCGAGCTGAACAACTTTCACCTACATGTCATGGGATCTACCCTACAGGAAATCAGTTCATTTGGGCTGTTGGCAAAATGCACCCAATGGAATTTGATAAACTCCTATTATACGATCGCCACCAAACTAGACCAATATGATCCCAAGACACTGAAGATGCAAAATTGCAAAGGGATTTTTGCAATTCTGACCATATAAGCTCTCTTCAGCCGTGCTGAGGATTTAAACTTGTAGCGCAATGTGGCTAATCACTTCCTTAATTACATATAATTATATAGTTGACATCTAATTATATTATGACATGATGCCTATTGTGTCATAATGATATTGGTATTTCTTTAAATGCATGTGCCATGCTGTAGATTCCAAGTCTTCTGTGATGTCTTTTATCTATGTCCTGGGAGCATTTTTTGCTGGGGATTTTTGTCTATCAGAATATGCTACACCTAAATCCTACAATAAAAGTGACAAACATGCTCTGGTATAGTACATTTACCCCTATAGCATTTAGCATTTTTCAACGAAGAATTGCAAATTAATAGAGTCTTGTATGTCATGACAACATAAGTTGGCAGAAAACCAGATTTAAGGGTGTTTTCACACATACCCATCAGAGTAAATTTACCACCCTCCATGGCCACAAGTTTGTGGACACCCAACCAAAGCCCTTATGTGCTTTTTAAACAACCCATTATAGATTTTGTCCCCGTTTGCTGTTATAATGCACTTTTGCACAACTCCTTATAGCTGAACAAATTACTCAACTCTCAACTCAAATTTATTTGTATAGCACTTTAACAACAAGAATGCCCCAAAGTGCTTCACATAAATAATAAAATAATATAAAAAGAAATAATAAAAAATTGTTTTCCATTTGACTGTTCATGATGAGATTAGATTAGATTAGATTAGATTAAACTTTATTGTCATTGTGCACAATACATGTACAAAGAATGAAATGTAGTAAGCATCTGACCAGGGGCAATTATTAAATGGCCTATTTACAGTAAAATAAATTACAGTGCAGTAAATGAGGGTATGTTCCCACATGTACAGGAGTAAGAGTGATTAATGTACATAAGATGGCAGTAAGGATAAGGTAATAAACACTATACCTGTGCAAACATTGTGGAGAAGACGAGTCAAAAAATGCTCAACACATGCTTAACACACATTACATATGTACATATACAAATGTCTGTATGATGCAGTATATATAGAATAAATAAAGGTGGAATATACAGAAGTGCAATGATAAACATAAATTATGAATAGCGATGATAATAAAGATGCATTGTGGATGAAGCTGTGTAATATAGACATTGTTAACATTCAATAATCAGCTTTCAGTGCAGTAACAGTCTCATGGAAAAAGTTATTTTTTTGAGTGTTTGTGCAGGCGCTTAGGCCCCTGTAGCGCCTGACTGATGGGAAAAGGGTGAATAGTCCATGATTGGGATGAGAGGTATCTTTGATAATGCCTTTCGCTCTTTGCAGACAGCATTTCTTGTAAATATCCTCCATGGTGGATAGCCAAATACCAATGATATTTGGTATTACCCTGGTATTAGATCTTCAGATTCTCAGTTTTAGAGCTTCAGTTAGGTATTGGATCTTTAGTTCATTCTGAGTCTGAACTCCTCAAATATCAAATGTCAGCATTGAGGTAAGAGCAAGTTCCCAGCCACCATATTGAATTGAATTGAATTTTACTAAACTTGAGCAATGATTGGAACTATTTTGGATCAATCAAATATGGGTAACGCTAGTACTGTAATTGTTTGATAAAATTACTTTTAACTGAAATTACCTTTTGTGGCTTACCCTCATTGTGGAGGGTGTAAATGATAATCTCCTGGACAAGTCAACAGTCTTCGCCATTTTGTAGTTCAGTGAACAGGACCAGTCAAATGTTTGCACATGATTTGGATTTATTTCCTATATTCTAGAACAATACAGTTTTTTGTTCAAAACTGTGAAATAACACTTATGGCATTAGGTAATTAGGTAAGAAAATCAACAAAAACAACAACAACAACAACAACAAGATTTAATTGTTTTTTTTTTTAAGACAAGAAGATCAGCTGTTCTAGAATAATTCTTGCAAGAACAATGTTGTCAAGTTCACTTGAAAAACCCATCAAGCACTGTGATGACACAGGTTCTCATGAAGACCATCCCAGGAAGGCATCCCAGCCTTCAACCAACTAACAGCAGCTCAGATTAGAGCTGTTATGAAGGTTTTACAGAGCATAAGGAGCAGACACATCTCAATATCAACTATTCAAAAGAGATTACTGGATATTTTGAATGTCTTCAGCACTGTTTTACAGTGTAGAAAGAAGCAAAAATCAGGGAAGACCATGGAATTAGAAGGTGTGTCTAAACTGATCACTGTTATTGTACTGAACTTGACTGAGTGATACATCTCTGAACCTATAGGCTATAGGCCTCACTGAACACGTTAAATGTTAAATAAAGACCATAACAGCACAATTAGAAGAACATATACGTATGATTTGTTAGATATATGATGTGTTAGAACAAAACCCTTCAGTATGCAATACACCGATGTCTTCCCAAAGTGTGCCAGGAAGCAGTGGAAGAATAGCAAGATGAAGTTATATCATGTATCATATCAAATGATTGGTGTGCCGTTGATGGTGGGTTCCAGAGGAAATGGAATGTGTCACATGTCTGCAGTGGCCTTGATAGAAAACATGTTGTGAAATGAAGCCAGTGTTAGGTGGACATCATATATCATAACTGCAAGTCATGCTCAGGGGCACTTTTGCTTTGGTGGATATAGATTACAAATTTTTGTGAATGGATATTTTTGGGATGCGGGTCCATGTCTGATGCTCAGTTCAGAATTCATTGGGATTCAAATATTCTAATATTTTGAGATACTGGATTTTCTATTTTCATGAGCTTTAAGCCCTAATCAAATCATTTAAATTAAAGCAAAAAAAAAAAGGCTTAAAATATTCAATTTTACATTAAGTGAATTCAAAATGATGAGTTTAACATTTTGAATTCAATTACAATTTTTTTTATTTTTTTTACTTTATAAATTTTTTTGACATGCACTATATACATTACTTTGCAAAAGTCATGACTCACTTCTCATTTCTTTACATTCAGTTAAATTATGTGATTTTAAGTTAAATAAATGGAAATAAATGTTATACTGTTATAATAGTTTTTTTTTTCTGTAACAACCTCAGCAGCAACCTCATTTCCCCTCTCATCTGTTCCAACCACTCAGCATTCAGCGTCACCAGTATACTAATCACCGGCCTGATCATCCGTCATCATCTGCACTTGTTTCTCACTGGTTCATGCCTTTATAGGTGACTTAATGGCTTAAAAAAAAAAAACAACATTCCAAACATAAACTTGCTAAAAAATAAATGATTGGCAAAAAAGTCTAGCTGTTTGGAAGCAAAATATGAAGAAATTAGGAGGTGCTCAAGAGTTATCATTATATGGAAAGAGGTCTTCTTTTGTGCCCTCTAGTTTCATTGCTGTAGTTTTACATGAAGTACACAAGTAAATAATTGATCCTGGCTTGAGGTCCAAATGAAAAGCATCTCATGTTTAAGACTGGCCAGTTGTCTACTGGCTGACCACATTATTTCTTGTTACTGTATGTGGTCTGCACTTAGGCTAAGTACCTTGTTGCTTTAAACACTAAATGCATTATGCTCAAACATGGGAAACAAAAGAGATGCTGCATTTCCACTATTACAGTATATGAAGAATACCTCTTTCTCTCCCACTCTCAACCTTTCACGTATGATCAGCTTTTACTCTTGAACTACAGCACATTTCTAAAAAAAATAAAAAGACAGTTCAGACTCAAACAGATCAAACAGGCAGAACTTTCCAATATGATGTTTGTTTATTTTTTTTTCACTGTGTACATTATAATGAAGCAATTGTTTCTGTGCAATTGATTGCCCAAAAAGGTTATCCGTAGCCTGTATTCAAATTATCTCTTTGATATTAGGATGTAGAGAATAAATGATCAAGGACAACAGTGATTCTGCACACTGCAACATCTGTACACTGCCTGCAAACAATCAGTCACGTGTTAAGTTTCTGAGGTGTATGGAACAAAGCGCCACACAATGTTATTGTAAAATACCACACAGTGTATGGGGACTTTTCTTTTTCAAGGCAACAAATACTGGAATGACATACATCTTTTTCCGAAATACACTAAGTCAATGATTACTGCTTCAGAGACTTCAAATTATTTTACAGTACACAAAGTAAAAATACAATGTGTAAAATGGTGTAATTATAAAATATGTTTCAGTTATTGAGGAGCACAGTACTGTTTTATAAGAATTTGGTGTGTTCTCTCTGAATCAGGTCAGATTGTTTCTTCTTTTCTGCACACACATCATCACACAGCAATTGTTAACTTGTTAAAGTTAACTTTTTTATTTATCCGGAAAAATATGTTTTCCCATTGAAAATTAGATTTAACGTTGTGCAATGTTCACAAAGCAAGTTAATTCCCGTAATCAGATATATAACAATTATAAAGTTTCTATCTTTATTAAAGGAAATAAGAAACACAAATACAGTTACCAAAAAAAAAAAAAACACAAAACCTCACTGTCCTGAAAACATTTACTTGTTGAAAAATGTAAATTTACAGCTCC
The DNA here is from genome assembly GCA_011419295.1 of Clarias macrocephalus. Taxonomy (NCBI): domain Eukaryota; kingdom Metazoa; phylum Chordata; class Actinopteri; order Siluriformes; family Clariidae; genus Clarias; species Clarias macrocephalus. Next base: position 14,508 of record JAAGKR010004031.1, on the reverse strand, counting down.
CACACTTTTATATTGGAGACCTCTTTCAATATTATATTATATGTAAATTATAACATAGAATAAGCACATCAGTATAGAGATGTGATTGTATTGTGTTAATGAAAAAAAAAACACAATCAGCAGTGCTGCGATATAAAGGCCGAAAATATTTAGCACAATTTATAATTCAGAATTTGTACTTAATGTCGTGTAATCCTTTTTAGCTCAGAGTGAACCTGTGCTCTAGTGCACAGTGACAGAACAAAGTGTATTTAAAGAAAATGTTTTAATATTCTTTATAAATCTGCATAGGTGGTATGGGGGTATAACATTTTCAGATTCCAGAGCTAGTAAATGAATGAATAAATGAATGAATGTAATAATCAGTGGCATTTTAAAACTCTTGCTGTAATATATTTATTGCATTAAAATCTCTGAATGGTTAAAGATGGCTTCATCTATTACCTTTTACAAAGACCAAGGCTAACAACTGCTTTTTGTGCTTTGGTAAGTCATGCCCTGTTCAGCTGCTATTGAATTTCTCTTAAATATTTGTTGAGTATTTGCTGTCAGGGTCTCGGATACATGTAGGTCTGTGCAAGCAAAAAAAGATCAAGTGTAATGTGTTAACTGGACTCTTGGGAGAACCCACCGCAATCAGAAAAAAAATTTTGTTTGTTTGTTTTGGTAGCATGTAATCAAATAAATTTTTCACATACAATGATTGCTGGATAGTTTGTGCTTTGTTTTGTGATAAGTATTTGAGTATTTTGTAAGTATGGCCATGCTTGAGGTTCGAGAGCCTTGAGATTCAGAGCCTTGGCATCTGATAATAACAAAGATCCAGATGTATTAATTTTAAAAGAGAGATTATGGTGCCGAATTTAGGATGCATGTAAATTCCTGCATTAGCACTTTATTTTTACTTTTACGCATTTCAAACAAGGGCTTACATTGTGTTCTTACCATAACAGTTATTATTATAATATACTTGCTTCTGTAGTGTCTTGTCTTTCTGAAATAATTAAGTTTTATTTTGTTTTATTTTGATATTGTATTTTCTATATAATTTTTGTGAATATTTATTACCAGCATGACATCACTGAGAAATTTATCAACTCACTATAGACTTTAACTCTGAGAAAGAAAAAAAATAGAAAATTTCTGTTTAAAAACAGAAAAAAAAAGTTGGTCACACAGTGACCATCTTGTGCTTGATGGGTTTCCTTTGGGTACTCTGGTTTCCTCGCAGAGACATGCAGCTTAGCCTAAATGTCATAATTTTTCGTCATCTCAACATCTATCAACAAACTTTCATATTCCTTCATAAAAAAATGTTTTAGGTTGAGCCGTGAGCCACGAATGCATCGCTGGCTTCACTTCTTCATCAGAGGTGAATCTTCATCCTTTAGGGCTGCTTTCATGGAACCAAATAGGTGATGGTCCAAAGGAACAAAATCATTAATGTAGGGAAGATGCTTTAACAGCTCACAGCAAAGATAGCAGTCCTCTGCGTTTAATCCGAAGTTTAGGCTTCAGCTCTTTAACAAGCATCTCACTGTAACAAGCACTGTTGATTGTTGTCCCGTTTTTCTGATAATGTCCCAATACTGGCCACTAAGAATCCCAGAACTGATGTGACACGTTTACAGCTGCACAGTGGTGACTGGAGAAACAGTAGCCTTGAAAGGAGCCTGCTAATAAATTTTGATTCAAATTCATATATATAAAAATATAAATATAAATAAATTGTTTGTTTATATTTACTCCTGATAGGTTTGTATACAAAAGAAGAATTGTTTATGAGAATCAATACTTTCTCAAAGCTATAATTCACAAAGGGAATTGTTCCCCTTTTATATATATTTTGTTCTGGTTTCTCTCTCTCTCTGCCTTTTACTCTTATTCTGGCCTCTAATGTCATGTAGATGTCAATATGGCCTGTCACATTCTATACAATTAAACAGTACACTGTGATTCGTGTCTTCATCACAGTGTATGTAAAAGGGATGAGACAGGAAGGGAAAAGAACAGTGATGCTTCCACTCAAGGATTCATGCTGCTGATGCAAATGACATTTAAATTAGAGGGGAACTGCAGCTCTGTGGCTCACACATACACTCTCAGCACGGGACTGCATTATGTGCAGGAATGCCTAGATGAATTAATTCAGGGCTATCTGATTTCACTTGCCATTACCTTGGCCCAGTGCCCCATGCATCTGCATAATCAGCACTCTGAGAAAACCAAGGACTAACCTCTGCAGAGTGGAATTTTTTTCTTTGCATTAATACAGAAAAATATATGCAAACATACCCATTACATGTTGTTACTGCAAAGGGTGGAATGCAAATCAGGTTACAGGGAGAATGACTATATCCTTACACCATGACTCTGCTGTGCATTAAATATTTTAGTTCAGTTTATCACAACGGTTTGAAAAAAAAAAGATTGTATATGTTGATGCATGAAAATAGTATTTGCAATATTTTATAAGAGAGAGCAGAGATTTGTTTTTACATCCCTTTTTGCTGGAAAGATTTTGAAATATCAAAGAATTACCCCTGTGGCAGATGGTTTAAGCTCTGATCCAGGATTTATTCACTCTCTTCAAGATTAGGTATGAGAGCCACCTAGTGGTTTCACACTGCACATTCAGGATACATAATGCCAGTGGGCACTGATGCTCCTCGTCAGCCTCCTCAGACTATCTGATGATGCCTAATAGGTTCTCCTTGCCATTCCTGTTTATTAGCACCTGATAGCTATTGAACTTGATCAAAGAAGAAGACATTTGGCAAAAGAGCCATGGACCTTTATGGACATTTGAACATTCATGCACATTTGCACTCACCTTGGACATTTCTATTTCATTTCATTTTGCATTCTTTTGCAGATTGCACATTTATAGTCATTACATCTTCACATTCATGCATATTTGCACACTCCACGGACATTTCTATTTAAATTCAATATCAATTTCTACACCACTTTGTATATTTTCCATATTTGTACAGCCAAAATTATTGTCTATATTTTGTACAGCTAAGTTTTTTAAATATCTTTTTATATTTTATATTTTGTTCTTCTATTTTTTTTAAGTTTTATTCTTATTATTTCTATATCTTATTCTTATTCTATTCCATACTTTATTTCTTATTGATAATCTTGATTTTAAGGTCACGAGCGGTCGCATAAGCATTTCAATGCATATCGTACTGTGTATGACTGTAGTGTATATGTGATAAATGAAATTTGAATTCGAATTTGAAGAGTATTAATCAACAATCCTCACATGAGAATCTTACAAGGATATATACACAATGACAGGGGGGATCAAAAGGTCCAAATACTTTTAGGCACACAGATACAACAATAACATTCTAGAATTTAATCAGTGCAACAATCTTATGATTCATGTCATCTTATGCACTGCCTGGCCAAAAACATCACTGTTTCAGATGGGTCAAATTATTGGCTTCAGACATCAAGCAATGAAAACAACTAAGGTGATTTGCTATGACTGGAATTGGATTCTGAACTTTTCAATACATTAGTAATGCATTATTGGAAGGACAAAGATTTTTTCAGAAACAAAAATCATACATGGAGATGATTTGAACACTTTTTGAAATTGCAGCAATATTTAATAGTTAAAATAAGAGCATTTGCACATGCACAATGTGACAATAACTCACAGCATAGATAGATAGATAGATAGTTAGATACTTCCACTTCCAGCCACCAATGTAACAAGATGTTATAAAAGTTGAGGGGGCAATTTGTAATGGCTAGACAATTGGGTCAGAGCAACTCCAAAACTGCTGCTTTTGTGGGATGTTCCCAGGCTGCAGGGGTCAGGACATACCAAAAGTGATCCAAGAAAGGAAAACCGGAGAAATGCCAATAGGGGCATGGGAGGCTAAGGTTCTCTGTTGCACATAGGGAATGAAGGCAGGCTCTTGTAGTCTGATTCAATAGAATTTAGGAAAAGGTTAATGCTGTTTGTGATAAAAAGGTGTCAGACCACACAGGTCATTACTGTTTTGGTGGCAAATCTACTCAATATTAGGCAGGTGGTCATAACGTTATGGCTGATCAGTGTATATTTTCTTTTGTCATTAGAGTGTGATGAATCTGATCTCATACCTGACACAGAACCAATGTCCACATCCGTAGTGAAGCCACTAAGAGTCTTATATAGACACTTGACCAGGTGCAGTGCTTTTTCTTAATTGCTTGCACTACATCGTCGCCTAGCGACCGGATTTGGAGTTGACTGAAAGCCTGACTGAACACAATCCTTGTGGTGGTATACTGCTACAATAAGGGGGGGAAATTATCATTTGAGTGATGCTCCCACCATGTCTAAGAGGTTTATTCTTCTTATTGCACAAATTTTGACAATTAGCCTATTATATTTTATTTGTAACTGAGACATTAGATCATCAGTAACCTAAATTATTTCCTGTTACCAATTCCTTCTTTTGAGACATACTGTAAAAATGTCATATTACTAGAACAATGGAGAATGCAGTTAAATAATGAAAAGAACAACTTTGCTTCTGTTACTGATAACACTTGAGACTACTTAAATATTTAAAAAGTCACCACCTGGATTTAACTATATGTAAATAGTTTAAAGCCTTCCAATGGATAATTACAGTACTGCAGTGATTAAAATGTTTCAGCTGACAACATGTTATTTAACCCTAATTGATGCAGTGAGTAGAGGTCATGGTAAAGATGATACTCTATGTCGAAATGGTCAAATTATTGTCCTGCTTCAAGCAAAGAAAACAACTATGGAGATTGCTGAAACTACTGAAATTGGGTTAAGAACTTTCCAACACAAAACCTGGACGGATAGTGGTGAACCATCATCTTCAAGGAAGAAATGTGATCAGAAAAACATCCTGAATAAGCATGATTAGAGATCTTAAAGGCTTAGTGAAATGTGTTCGCACAATGGGATTGGGACTACAGCATTGTATAACCAGAAAAAAAAAAGACTTCAGTTTATTAGGGAGCATAAAGAAGAAAATGTGGAGCATAGGGAAAATGTCATATGGCCTGATAAGTACAGATTTACCCTGTTCCAGAGTGATGGGCACATCAGAGTAAGACGGGATGGACATGAAGTGATGCACCCAACAAGCCTAGTGCCTACTTGGCATAGAAGCCTGTATGGGTTGTTTCATGAACTGTGGTTATGTTGGTCAGTTCTCGGTTCAGCACCATTATATGCCCAAAAAATAAGGTGAGCTGACTATCTGAACATACTGAACGGCAAGGTTTTTCCATCAATGGATGTTTTTTCTTTACTGATGGATCTGACATGGTCCAGGATGATGATGTCAGTAATAATCAGGCTCAAATTGTGAAAGCCAGGAAGCATGAGATATCATTTTCACACATGGATTAGCCACCACAGAGGCCGGACTGGAACCCCAGTGAGAATCTTTGGGATGTACTGGAGAAGGCTTTACATAGCAGTCAGACTCTCCCATCATCATTACAAGGTCTTGGAGAGAATGTGACATGACTCTGCATGGAAAGAAATGTTGTGACATTGCATAAGCTTATCAAAATTATGCCATGACCATGATTAAAGCAAAAGATTAATCCAAAAGATTAAAGCAAAAGATTTTTTTTTAAATTTAAAAATTGTGTGACTTTTTTGGGGCCAGCAGTGTATGTTAAATGTCTTACAAAAACCTTTGACATATCAACGATTGTACATTGCTTTGGTTAAATATTAACAATTAGTTTAATATTAGCCTTGTAGCCATTAAAAGAGCTGTTACGATAATATAGCAGGTGAATTATTATAAGCCTGTAATTTGCTTGCAGTCTGAAAACTGCTGTTATAAAAATTCAGACCAACTGAAAATTCCACAGCAATGTAGTAATAGCATGAATAATAGCAATGATAATACAGTCTTATTCTAGGAAGAACAGTAGCTTAATCTAGTCAATTATTTTACTGATCGTTAATTATTATTTAGATGTGATTATTGGTGCGGAAACGATACATTTTGACATGAGCAGAAGTTGCAGCGTTGCTGCCAATCCTTTTTTGAGCTCTCTTCAATTGATGTTCTCAAATGAGTCTGGACAGATTTGCACTTCTCCCAAGAGGTAAACTAATGCTGGATTATTAAATCATTTGGTTGGCCCCTTTATCTGACAGAAGTGACCAACATCTGTGGCCAGATTTGACAAGATGCTATTCAAATAAACTATTTATTTATGTAAGTTTTTTTTAGAAATCCACCAGGAGTTGCATAAATTATGTAAAATCATCAAAAGCAACTATTATTCTTCTGATAGTTCTCACAGTTTAACATGGTCCATTGCCAGGAGAGCAGTGGACATCTTTATAACTGATAGGATCGTAAATAAACAACAAATAACAAATAAACAAAGAGCATGTGGGTTAAAACACCCACCCAGAGCTTGTACAGTAACCACTATGCATGATGGGCGCATTGCTTCATGCGCTTCCCACCTTACCCTGACACACCTATTGCTCTGGAATTGATTCAGTCTTGACTCATCACACCACATGACCTTTTTCCATTGCTCCAAAGTCAAATTTTCATGTTCTCTAGCAATTTGTTTTTATTAGCCTCACTAGAAAGTGGTTACACAAAGGTGTAGTTCCATTCCTGCAATTTCTCATTGCATTGTGCATGTGAAAATGCTCTTACTTTCACTAGTACTTATACACTCAGTTCATTTTGATATTTTTGGCATTTGGTCTTTACATACCACAACATTAAATTTGAAATTAAACCCTCAATATGTGAGCAAAGTCAAGACTTTTAGCTTCAATTCAAGGAAGCATTAACCTTCCAGGAATTACAGCCATTTTCATTTTTCATTCACACACACACACACACACATACACACAACACACACATTTTACTGGATCATAAATAATGGAACCAATGGCTGACAAGCAGTTGCATGCACAGTTCCAGGTGTGGCTTGTTGCCTCACTACCCCAGACTAATCAAGCGGATAAAAGGCCTGGAGGTGTTTCTAAATGTTACATTTGTATTTGGTAGCTTTTCACTCAAACTCTCAACATAAATTCCAAAGCAGTGTTTATGCAAGTCGAAGTGCTGAAGTAGAATGAATGTTATCATTAGGCTGAAAATAAATTAATAAATTCATTCATTCATTAATAATAATAATAAAAAAAAAGAGAGATGGCAAAAACATGAGAGTGGCCAATATACAGTAACAGTTTGGATCATTCTTAAAAAGAATTAATCTCAGCAACTGCAAAAGACCTGGGAGACCACAGAAGACAACTGAAGTACAGTAAATGACTGCAGAATCCTTTCCAAGGGTGAAAAGGAACCCTTTCACAACATCGAGTCAACTCACCAGATACTTTTGAGGAGGTACAGTAGGCATGTCATGGTCAGAGTCCACAGTCAACAGAAAACTTTATGAATGTAAGTAAAAAATGCTTCATGACAGGAAGAGGTACAACAAATAAGACTTTTCCAGAAAATGCATAAAAGTCTGTCCAGTTCTGGAATAAGATCTTTTTGATTGATGAAACCAAGATTAACACACCAGAATGATGGGAAGTAAAAAGCATAGAGAAGGAAAGAAAAGAGCTCATGATCCAAAGCATAGTACATGTCATGTTTATTGATGACCTGAGTACTGATAAAAGTAGCAGGATGAATTCCATGTTGTATAGAGCTACCTGTATACTCACAGATATACTCTCAGATAAACTGCCTAGATTCAATCAAATTCTGCAAAACTGTTAGGATGCTACTTCATATTGCAGATTGATATGGTTGCAAGCATACAGTGTAAGCTTCTTGAGAGTTTATCAAGGCAAAGAAATGGGATATTTCTTACTGCCTTGATTTCAACCGAAAGAGCGTGCTTTTTATTTACTGAAGACTGTATACTGAAGATTTGCTGTAAAGACAGTAAAGAGATGCAAAGTATCTAAAAGGAGGAAACTGAGCATTTGGTCAAGTCCATGCGTGGTAGACTTCAGGCAGTCATTACCTGCAAATGTATTTTAATCCAAGTATTTTGATTGTTATTGGTTAATTATTAATTATGTTCGTTTGTTCCATTATTTATGAGCTCCCAAATGGCTGTGTGTGTGAAGTTGTCTGTAAATCCTGAATGATTAATGCCGCACTTTTGTCAATCTATTTGAACTAAAGCTGAAAGCCTTGACACTGGTCAAATCTTTAGTGTTTCAGTTTCAGATTGAATGCAGAGCTCAAACGGCAAAAAATGCTCTCCACCTTTCAGTTGTTCCAAAATTTTATGGACCTGGCTGTGATTCCTATTGTTTTTTTTTTCTATGCTGCAACTTCACCAAGCTTTTTTTCTGACCATATTTCTCTCATAAAGTTATTAAAAATAATAATAATAAAAAAAAATTTCCTCATCCAAATTTTTTTTAATTGAACACAAGATGGCGCCAAGGCACAAATATACACAGATCATAAATCCTTCAAGTCCTTTTAAGGATTTAACTTTAAATACTTTTGTCATGTTTCTTAAACCATTCCTGAACAGTTTCTGCAATGCAGCAGAGCACATTATTCTGCTGAAAGATGACAGTATTCCAGTATTCATTATGGAATACTGTTGCCATCAAGAAGTGTACAGTACTTGGTCTGGAACAATGTTTAGCTAGATGGTACTGTAAATGTCAAGGAAAGATCCACTGGATTTCCCAGCAGAACATTGCTCATTACATCACACTGCCGGCTTGCATTCTTCCAATAGTGCATCCTGATACCATGCACTGACACACATGCACCCAACTGTCCATATGATATAAATGAAAATGTGACTCATTACAGGAGGCCACCTTTTTCCACGGCTCCATGGTCCAATCCTGGTGCTCATAAAACGGGGCACTTTGACTGATTTGTGGCCACACAGCCCCATGCATAGTAAGCTAAGATGCACTGTGTGTTCTGACACCTTTCTATCATAGCCATCAATAACTTTTTCACACACACATACGCGCACACACACACACACACACACACGCACCATTAAGCCATTATGTCACTGGTTGTTTCTTGTTGAACCATTTTGGTAATTTCACTGCATAAAAGGAAAACCCCACAAGACCTGCCATTTTGGAGATAATCTGAGTTGTCTAGACATCACAAATAGGTCCCTTTGAAGGTCGCTCAGATCTTAAAGCTTGGCCATTTTTTCTGCTTTAAAACATCAAGCTGATGTTTGAACTAACTATTCAATTGTTGTTAAATATTGTTATATCACACCCCTTAACAGGTGCCGCTGTCATGACATAATCAGTGTTATTCACGTCATCTGTCAGTGGTTTTAATGATATGGTTGATCAGGCGTAGTGGTTAGCGCTGTCGCCTCGCACCTCCAGGGTCCGGGTTCGATTCTTGCCTCAGGGTCTGCATGTATGGTGTTTGCATATTCTTCCCATGCTTGATGGGTTTCCTCCGGGTACTCCGGCTTCCTCCACAGTCCAAAGACATGCAGATTAGGCTAACTGGCGTTCCTAAATTGACCATAGTGCTTGAATGAGCGATGGATTGGGATGGATTGGAATGTTTACCATCTGCTGCCAATGTTTCATTTCAACACGTACCCCAGCTCATGCCCTAAATCTCCTGGGACAGGCTCCAAGCCCCCTATGACCCTGTATGCAGGATAAAGTGTTAGAGAAGATGAAACAATACTACTACTACTACTACTACTACCAATAATAATAATAATTATTAATATTATTGTTGTTGTTGTTGTTGTTATTATTATTATAATTATATTGATACTACTATGTCAGATGGGCAATCTGGTCTAGATCCTCCCTATATCTAATCTCTACAAAGAATAAGGTAGTGATCTGGTGTAACTAGACTAAAACGAAGAGAAAGTTGTAACCCCAGTGCCCTGACCGTAAACAGTTAACAAGAGAGTGTTTTCAACCTCAGTCCGCGCCCGTCCTAAGCCTCAGACACAATGACGTCAGCGTCCAACCACTGAACCGCACGAGCCATTTTCGCAGGCGCGTGAGGAAGAGCTCAGCCCCGACAGCACTCGCGCGCTGCTTTGTCATTTCGTCCTCTGTGTGTTTACCGTCTGCTGCCAGCGTTTCATTTCAACACGCAACAAAAACAGTCAGGAAAACCCGTCGGTGTGTCTGAGGCACATCGCGCAGGCATGTCCGTGAAGCCGAGCGACGAGGCAGGATCAGAGGGCGGGTGGATCAGAGGAGACGAGCTGGAGAACATGGAGCTGTTCGGGAAGAAGAGCAGCTCGGCCCGCTTTGAGGACGAGCAGAAGCAGCACTCCCACCAGCCGCCTCACCCCGTTACCATGGAAACTGCATCTACAGGTAACGTTAATTCGGCTGAAGTGTGCAGTTTTGCTTAACTCCATGCTTTCAGGATAATGCACAGGCTAAGACTCTGATTCTGATCATAGAAGTGATCCAGAATAACATCTTCAGATACTAACTTTGTCGCTGGACAGGATGCTTTAAGCAAAGCACTGAGCCTGCTTATTGGTTACCTCCTTATCTTCAGAAGGATTTTCGGTTGTCTTGTCATATAGAATGTGCTAAGGAAGTAGGTTAGTTTATTGTATTGGCCGAAAGTACACTTAGCTAACAATCAACATCACTTACATTATAATATTATTGTCTCCACTTGGACTGCCCATGTCAAAAAGTTTCTGAACACCTGACCATCACATCCATATGCGGTCCCATATGTGTATGTGGTGACTGAGGACGGTTCAACTTCACCATGAAGACGGTCTTGGACTCGGCTGATGCAGACAGCTGTTCTCTGGTGCCTTCAGTCGCTCAATAGTTTTTTGTAGTTTTCTACCAGATCCTCTAATAATGAAAGCGTACTCTATATAATTTAAACACTTCTCCTGTTATACTGAGCTTCCAGTATGACTGCAGATCAGTCCCTGCTATCTGAAAATGATGATGGGTTCCCTGCTGAGTCCGGTTACTTTCTATTGCCATCTCAGGGAGTTTTTTCTTGCCACAGTGGCCTTCGGCTTGCTCATCAGGAATAATCAGATAATTCTGATTTATACATATTTTCTCACACATTTTAAACTAGTTTCGCATTTCTTTTCTTATTCTATAAAGCTGCTTTTTCGACAATGACCATTGTTAAACTTGGAGGACTCAATTGTATAGAATTTCAGAGAGGCACAAAGCTGTTCCCATTATTACAATGCGCAAAGCAACGTCCATTAAGATATGGTTTGCCTGAAACTTAGTGAATACCTTTGAGAAGACCTGCAACACTGCCTGCACTGCAATCCTCCTCACTGCCTCTAATCACTAATGCCCTTCTGGCTGATTGAACACAAATCCATCTCAAACAGCCATGCTTTCAAATCTAGCAGAAAGCCTGGTGGTTTTGTACAGTATAACAGCAAAGGTGGACAAAATATGGAATGGAAGATAACATAAAGTAAAGGTGTGAGGGTCAGGTGTCCATGAACATTCATCATAGAATGTATATAGTTCAGTAGATGCAGCATCAGGGCATTTATTTGTTTTCTGTTTCTGTTTTTGTTCTCCCTTTAATTCTGAAGAAACATTTTATGTAGGTGCTGCAACTATTAAACTTAATCTTGAAGGAAGCCTAAACAAAAACATTGGTTTTGGACCTAAAATTGAGAATAGTCTTTATTCTTGTAATGGAATCGGTGTTGTGTGCTCCTAAATAGGAACATGCTTACTTTTTGCATGCTATGCATATCTTTCCAGATTAAATACCTGTGTTTTTAAGAATTTAAAGCAACAGTATATATATGTGTGTGTGTGTGTGTGTGTGTGTGTGTGTGTGTCTGTGTGTGTGTGTGTGTGTGTGTGTGTGTGTGTGTGTGTGTGTGTGTGTGCGCGCATGTGTGTGAGAAAGAGTGTGAGAGTGAGAGAGATGAATTGAAAAGTGAATATAAAATGGCCTTCAAATATAAAATGGCAAAAAATCCCACTTTTTCTCTTACTTTAAACCAAAATGAGGTGATACACATCCAGTAGCCATGTCTTCCTATTAGTATGCAAAACATCACCAGCATAATGGCAGCAAGACTTGATTACTTGGAAGCTCTGTGTCATTGTGGTTCAATTCACATAACATTTAATCAAATATCACTATCAAATATCAGTCTATCTGTTTTAGGCTAGTATAAACCTGATATGGATGTTTGGAACAGGATCAGATTCCCTAGTTGCAGGAAACGCAGGTTGAAATTAGCTTTAATGTTGTGGACGCGAACGACTTCCATATATTTGGTTGTTCAGGGGAAGTTATTACATTATAACTTACAAAGCCACTTTTTAGCCCCTGCTCCTGTGTTGCTAATTTTTCTGATTGATTGATTGATTGTTGTTGTTCAGAGGGTCTAATGGAAGCTAACCATAAAATATAATGTCTTGTTTGCCAGGGAGGTAATAAATAATGAGTATGATGAGTGAGCAATAAGGATGAGTGGTTCTATCCTAGGGTATGATTATGAAACCTCATTTGACATCTGGGTATTTTTCTTATTTAAATTATTTAGTTACTTGAAGTTACAGTATGTAAACTGACTCAGGTTATTTTGCACACCTCACTGAGGTTATGTATTGTCTAATTGTCGACATTTTAAGTATGTCAAAATACTGCAAAAAAAATAAGACTCAGATTTATAATATAAATAAATAATATCTCAAAGGAAAAGAAGTTAAATAAATGGTATCTTAAAGAGTGATTTTAAAATCTCAAGCGGTCTAGCAGGTGCTAGTTTTTCCACATTGTCTGCAGGGGAATCATGTCCAATCATGACTTTAGAATGTTTTGCCACTTTTAATACTGTTACCGTTTCTGATTTAGTCTAATACTATTTCTTCTGTCCTGGGTGTTATTGTTGTTTTTAGGCAAAGTAATATTTCTGCCTCAGACTTTGGAAATGAATCTGCAGACAGAAATGTAGATGTCTGTTTATAAAGACTTTGTTGCTATTCATGCTCTTTCCTTAGTGCCAAAACACACAAATAACTCCTAGAAGTGTGGAAAACAGGAGCACTGGTGTTACTAAATTGGAACAAGTTCAGTGAAGGAAATCATTATCGTCTGCCTTTTGTCTGGAGCTCTAGTTACCGAGAGGGATGTTTAAGGGTGTCACTTTATGCTTACATCAATGTCCGGACTGCATGGCTGCATCTAATGTGACCTTGTGCTGGAGGATTGATTTGTCCTTTTTCTGGCTTAATATACTGTAAGACATTGCATCTTTCCATATGGCCTCTCTCATTTGTTTTTCTCACTCAGATTCAAAAATAACAAACCTTTGGTTAAATGTAGATTTCAGTCCAGATTGACGTTCACAACATTTTTTTCAGTCAGGTCAGATCTAGTCGCTGAAATAGTATTTATTCTGTAGACGTACTTAAAGTATATAGTTTACTTTATAGTTACACCATGCTTATCCTGTTTGGCTAAAAACAAGAAAAGTTACATTTTCTGGTTTGGCCAGCCCCCTAATTTTATTTCATAGACTTCATGAAAATGACAACTGTTTAATAGTTTTCTGCCAAAGATCAATACTTGATACACTGGGAATTATAAATGGTGCAAAATTTAGAGCAGGTAATGATTAAATAGAAGAAGAAAGACATAATTATGTTATCTGGATACTAATTTTAAGGATTTCAATAAGTAATAAGAGTCAAAAATAAGAAGACTATTCAGTAGGATGGGATTTACCAGGGACGTCCCGATACAATATTATCCGTATCTATATTATACGTAGGTGCTGATTTGATTCATATTGCAATGCTGTCAATATCATGATTTTTTATTTATTATTATTATTATTATTATTATTATTATTATTATTATATTTTTTTATTCAAGATTTTGACTTAGCACATACTGTACTCCTACCATACATGGAGTTGTGCTGTGTGAATAGTTTAGAGAGCACCATCTGCCGGATTGTAGACGAACAACAAAATGTTCCCACTTTAATATTAATATTATATTAATATATTAATAAGAAAAAGGATTTTGGAGTCATTGTGACTATACAAGAATTGCCATAAGAAAGAATTATGACACACAACTGAATTGATTTTTTTCCTCTCGTCTCTATTAAATCAGTTTAGATTCTCAGGGTATGTGTCCATATAAAACAAGCTGCTTATATCTTTAAACATCAACACTTAAATAATGTATAACTCTCATCAGTTCAGAGCTAAAATGCTAGATGAGTATTGTATGAGTTTCCTTTCTGAATGATCTATAGGCTAGTTTGTGAGTTCCTGAATTAACACACCTAAAAATATGGTTTGCCAGTTCAAGGTTATCTATAGTAGTCAATGTTCAAAATAATTATCAGTTCATGCATGCAATCAAAAAGACATAAAAATTAAAGCCACATATACTGTAGCTCTTCTGAGGTGAAGGATTCACTCATAGTGAAAATGCAGTTGTATGTTACGTGTGTTTGAGGAGCTTATAGTTCATA